>JAHIAM010009847.1:0-31940 GCA_021605205.1 Aegilops longissima | reverse complement strand
CTCATGAATACCTAGGGTATTTTGAGGAAGCCCATCATTGAATATACAAGCCAAGTTCTATAATGAAAATTACCACTAGTATAAAAGTGATATCATAGGAGACTTCTATCATGAAGATCATGGTGCTACTTTAAGCACAAGTGGTAAAAGGATAGTAGCATTGTCCCTTCTTTTTCTCTCATTTTTTTTCATTGGGCCTTTTCCCTTTTTTTTGGCCTCTTTTTTTATTTTTTTTTTTTTTCGTCCGAGTCTCATCCCGACTTGTGGGGAATCATAGTTCCATCATCCTTTCCTCACTTGGGACAATGCTCTAATAATGATGATCATCACACTTTAATTTACTTTACAACTCAACAATTACAACTCAAAACTTAGAACAAAATATGACTCTATGGAATGTTTCCTGTACGGATATGCAATGAATCAAGAGTGACATGTATGAAAGAATTATGAATGGTGGCTTTGCCACAAATACGATGTCAACTATATGATCATGCAAAGCAATATGACAATGATGGAGGGTCAAGTAAACGGAACTGGTAAGTTGCATGGCTATATTCTCGAATGGCTATGGAAATGCCATAAGGTAGGTATGGTGGCTGTTTTGAAAGGTATATGGGGTGTATGATACCCTAAAAGTGCGGGTATTAGAGAGGCTAGCAATGGTGGAAGGAAGAAAGTGTTATAATCCATGGACTCAACATTAGTCATAAAGAACTCATATACTTGTTGCAAAATCTACAAGTTATCAAAGCAAAGTATTACGAGCATGCCCTAGGGGATAGATTGGTAGGAAAAGACCATCGCCATCCCCGACCGCCACTCATAAGGAAGACAATCAATAAATAAATCATGTTATTCAACACAAACGGTTCACCATAGCATGCTACGGGAATCACAAACTTAACACAAGTATTTATCAAATTCACAACTACTCAACTAGCATGACTCTAATATCACCATCGCCATATCTCAAAACAATTGTCAAGCATCAAACTTCTCATAGTATTCAACACACTCATAAGATTTTTTTACTAATCTTGGATGCCTATCATAATTAAAGCAAATTACCATGCTGTTTTGTAGGACACTCAAAATAATACAAGTGAAGCATGAGAGAACAATAGTTTATATGAAACAAATCCACCATTGTGCTCTAAAAGATATAAGGAAGCACTAGAGAAAAAACTATATAGCTCAAAAGATATAAGTGAAGCACATAGAGTATTCTAATAAATTTGAATCATGTGTTCTCTCAAAAGGTGTACAGCAAGGATGATTGTGGTAAATTAAAAGCAAAGACTAAAACATACAAGACGCCCAAGCAAAACACATATCATGGGTGAATAAAATATAGCTCCAAGTAAAGTTACCGAGGACGAAGATTTAAAGAGGGATGCCTTCCGGCATCCCCAAGCTTTGGCTTTTGGTGTCCATATTATCTTGGGGTTCCATAATCCCCAAGCTTAGGCTCTGCCACCCTTGTTCCATAATCCATCAAATCTTTTACCCAAAACTTGAAAACTTCAACACAAAACTCAACAAAAATCTCGTGAGTTCTATAAAGAAAACAAAACACCACTTCAAGGTACTGTATTGAACTCATTATTTATTTATATTGGTGTTAAACCTACTGTATTAAATTTTCTATGGTTTATAAACCCTTTACTAGCCATAGATTCATCAAAATAAGCAAACAACACATGAAAAAAAGCTGGAAAATGTAAATCGAGTAATCTATAACAAACTAACGAAACTGGAACTCAGAAATCTACCAAAATAGTACGACCTAGAAAATTTGTTTATTGATCTACTTCAATTGAATCAGTATTTTATCACGTCGTGATTTTAAACAATTTTTTCGAGAACATAAAGTTTCGGAATTTTCAGCAAGATCAAATAACTATCATCCAAGAAGATCCTATAGGTTTAACTTGGCACAAACACTAATTAAAACATAAAACAAATCTAACCAGAGGCTAGATCAAATATTTATTCCAAAAAGAAGAAAAAGTGAAAAAACTAAAATAAAATTGGTTTCTCCCAACAAGCGCTATCGCTAACGCCCTTAGCTAGGCATAAGATTTCAACGATGCTCACATGAAAGACAAGAATTGAAGCACAAAGAGAGAATCATGAAACACGGACAAACACATCTAAGTCTAAATACGCCCTATGCATAAGCATCTTATAGGAAAACAAATTATCATAGCAACCAAAAACTAGCATATGCAAGGAAGTGGAAAAAACAATAGCAATCTCAACATAACGAGAGGTAATTTATTATCATGAAAATTTCTACAACCATATTTTGCCTCTATAATAATTACATGTGGGATCATAAGCAAATTCAACAAAATAGCTATCAAATAAATATTTTCAACATGATCCACATGCATGCAAAGTTGGCACTCTTCCAAAATAGTGGGATTAACATTAGCTAAAGTCATGACCTCTCCAACCCCACTTTTATCAAAAATACCATAAGATTGAACATTCTCAAAATATGTGGGATCTAAAGTTGACACTCTTCCAAACCCACTTTCAATATTATTGCAAAAATTATTATCAATCTCATATTCATCATGGGGCTTAAATAAATTTTCAAGATCAAAAGAAGAATCACCCCAATCATGATCATTGCAACAAGTAGTAGACATAGAAAACTAGCATCCCCAAGCTTAGGTTTTTATATTATTAGCATAATTGACATCAAGAGAATTTAAAAAATCATTGCTTTTTTATTCAAGGAGCTATCATGAATCTCTTCATAAATTTCCATCATAATTTTCGATTCACGGATTTCAAGCAAAACCTCATAAAGATAATCTAGTGCACTCAACTCACTAGCATAGGTTCATGATAATTGGATCTTTAAAGAGATTAGCAAGTGGATGAGGATCCATAAACTTTTAGCAAGTTTAAGATGCAAGCAAAAAGAAGGTACATGGTAACACAAGCAAACAAAAGGACGAACGGAAGAAGGGGAAAAAAGGAAAATGAAGAGGGGAGGGGAAAACGAGAGGCAAATGTCAAATAATGTAATGCGAGGGATAAGAGTTTGTGATGGGTACTTGGTATGTATTAACTTGACTTGAATTTCCGCAACGCCGAAATCCTTCTTTCCTCTTGAGCACCGTTAGTTTTCCCTGAAGAAGAAAGGGTGATGGAAAGTAGCGTAAGTATTTCCTCCGCTTTTGAGAACCAAGGTATCAATCCACTAGGATATCACAAACAAGTCCCACGCCTACACAAACAATAAGAACCTCGAACCAACGCGATAAAGGGGTTGTCAATCCCTTCACGGTCACTTATTAGAGTGAAACTGATAGATATGATAAGACAATATTTTGGTATTTTTATGATAAAGAAGCAAAGTAAAATAAACGAAATAGAAATAGCTAATATTGAAGATTGATATGATGGAAAATAGACCGGGGCCATAGGTTTCACTAGTGGCTTCTCCAAGAGCATAAGTATTACGGTGGGTAAACGAATTACTATCGAGCAATTGATAGAATTGAGCATAGTTATGAAAATATCTAGGTATGATCATGTATATAGGCATCACGTCCACATAAGTAGATCAAACGATTCTGATCTACTACTATTACTCCACACATTGACAGCTATCCAACATGCATCTAGAGTATTAAGTTCTAAGAAGAGTAATGCTTTTGTAAGATGACATGATGTAGAGGGATAAACTCATGCAATATGATATGAACCCCATCCTTTATCCTCGATGGCAACAATACCGGTTTTTCCCTCCAACCGGGAAAGGACACCCAAGATTGAACCCAAAGCTAAGCACTTCTCCCATTGCAAGAAAGATCAATCTAGTAGGCCAAACCCTGATAATTTGAAGAGACTTGCAAAGATAACCAATCATACATAAAATAATTCAGAGGAGATTCAAATATTGTTCATAGATAATCTTGATCATAAACCTACTATTCATTGGATCTCGACAAACACACCAAAAAGAAGATTACATCAATATATCTCTAAGAAGATCGAGGAGAACATTGTATTGAGATCCAAAGAGAGAAGAAGCCATCTAGCTAATAACTATGGACCCAAGGTCGAGGTAAACTACTCACCATCATCGGAGAGGCTATGGTGTTGATGTAGCCCTCCGGATCAATGCCCTTCCATGAGCCCAAAAATGCCCCAAGATGGGATCAACGGTTAGAAGGTTGCGGTGGAAATAGGTTTTTTTGCTCGGTCCATGTTTTAAAGGTATATGGGTATATAAGGAGGAAGAAGCGGGAGCAACGGGCCCCAGGGGTGGAGGGCGCCGGGGGTAGGGCGCCCCGCATCGGGTTTCCTTGTTGATTGCTTTACGAGACTCCAAGTCCTCGGATCATGTTTGTTCAAAATCACGCCCCAAGGTTTCATTCCGCTTGATTCCGCTGATATCCTTTTTCCTTCAAACACAAATAGGCAAAAAAAAGAATTCGGCGGGCCTCCGTAATAGGTTAGTCCCAAAATAATATAAAAGTGTATAGTAAAGCCCATTAAACATCCAAAACAGAATATAATATAGCATGGAACAATCAAATTATAGATACGTTGGAGACGATAGTGAAGCGCCGCATGCATTGAGGGTGCGGATGGCCTTCCCATGTCAAAATGCACCGGCCAAGATGAAGGCCAACAGAGCTGCTGAAGGTCCCCCGGACAAGGGTCACCGCAGCGGGCATGACGGTGTCCTTGAGGGTGCCCGCTGATAGAGGGCCAATGCTCGATATCGGTTCGAGGCTGGTCCGAGCGATCGATCTGAGCTACCCGAATTGTATTATAAACCAGGCCTTTGTAATATATTTATGCCTGTTATCGTTGAATTACCTCCCCCGGGGCCGCTTATTTTTGAGAGTTTGGCCGTTGCTTTCAGCCCCCACGTAGGTAGTACGAAGCGGCCGGGGTTTGACCGCCGATTGGTCTTTGGCTTAGCGGGCCACCCTGCATCCCGGCCGGGCGGTATTTGCTATGTACGGAGGAGCGCCCATGTTTCTATTGACTATTATAACGCCATGTCGTTCCGAGAGGGTGATAGCCATTCGAATGGGACAATGTCAAAGATTTCGCCCGGTTATCCGTGAGTCAAGACACTTCCAGCCCAAGGATCCTATGCAACAGACGCGTATTACCCCTTTAAAGGTGGTTTTAGGGCATGATTTTGATGGATCAATGGCATTTTACCGACGGTGTCCGATAAAGCGATTGAGATCGCGCCGTCCCATGAGGACTCCGGAGGGGAACCGATAATAGGATCGAGGACCAATGCAGCCAACCCCCATGACGGATAATGGTCGATGGTTCTACGGTCGGTCATCGGAAGGCTGACCACGGATTAAACTTTGGGGCGACGTGATGACCCACAAATAGGGGATCTATCGAGTCCTTTCGATAAGTAAGAGTGTCGAACCCAACGAGGAGCGAAGGAAATGATAAGCGGTTTTCAGCAAGGTATTCTC
Source organism: Aegilops longissima (assembly GCA_021605205.1). Classification (NCBI taxonomy): domain Eukaryota; kingdom Viridiplantae; phylum Streptophyta; class Magnoliopsida; order Poales; family Poaceae; genus Aegilops; species Aegilops longissima. Next base: position 26,460 of record JAHIAM010009847.1, on the reverse strand, counting down.
GCAAGTACTGAAATAAGTGGTAAGATAGTTTTGTGATAGGATAACCAGAACGAGCAACAAGTAACAAAAGTAAATAAAGTGCAGCAAGGTGGCCCAACTTTTTGTAGCAAAGGACAAGCCTGATAAACTTATAATAGGAAAAAGCGCCTGTGAGGGACACATGGGAATATCGCAAGTTTAGTTTTCATCATGTTCAATGATGTCTACTATGCAACCATCTTCTTGTAGATGTTGTTGGCCCAAGTATGCACAGGTTTGTAGGACAGTAGCAAATTTCCTCAAGTGGATGACCTAAGGTTTATCAATCCATAGGAGGCGAGGGATGAAGATGGTCTCTCTCAAGCAACCCGCAAATTAAATAACAAAGAGTCTCTTTGTCACCAACACACCCAATACAATGGTAATTGTATAGGTGCACTAGTTCGGCGAAGCGATGGTGAACAAGTACAATATGGATAGTAGATATAAGTTTTTGTAATCTGAAAATATAAAACAGCAAGGTTGCAAGTGGTGTAAAAGAGCGACGTCACATCCTTAGTTCTGACAATGCCTAGTGCATGCATTAGAGTGTTGCATCACGTTTAAATTCTTTTGAAACTTGAAGTGGGGATGACCAAGCCTTAGCACAAAAAGCAATTCAAATAGGTTCAACTAAAAATATTTTTCAATGAACCCAAATGGCCTTAAAAATGTTCACTATTTTTGGAAAATGTTGAAATAGTAACCGAGATGTTGCACATTTTTCCATGACATTTGGATTATTGAATTAACTCATTGTATTTGGATTGGGGTATTTAATTGCTATAAATATGATTAAATGCTCCAACAATTCTGAAAATTGCTAAGGCCTCCGAGATAATTCAAGAATTGCCTGTAATTAATTTCTCGATTTATAGAAGTGATTTGGTGTTTTACTAAATCAAAAAAAACTTGCAAATTAGAAAAACAGTAACAAAAGTAGAAATTAGAGAGAGAGAGAGTACCTGGGCCACTTACCCCGCTGCAACAGCTTGTCGCCCATTAGGCAGCCCAGCCCACTGTGCGTCAGTGTTATCTTTCAACATCTCGCCAGCGAGGCGGAGGCGATGACGCGACGCACTCGCCTGGGAGGCTTCCACCTCCTGCTCCACTCAAGCTCCTCCCGCCACACCTGCAGCGCCACGCACCTCCTGCTCCCTCCTACTCTCCCCCCGTCCTCACCCGCCTTCTCTGTCCTCTCTCCTCGCTTCTCCTCCTCACGCACTGAAGGCAGTCAGCCGTGAGCTGTCGCCCACCGCTTGCCGCCCCTTTGCCTCCCCGAGTCAGACAGAAGCTCCACACCTCGCGCTTCACCCTCTCGCACTAAAGGAAAGAAGCATCGGAGGTCCCCAGCAGCCGCTTAATGTTTTCGCTCTCGGAGTCTGCCCCCGACGCCCACGCCTCGCCATTGGGCACAGTGAGCTTCCCTGAGCTCACGGAGCTGCTTCCACCCCTTGTGACCACTTTTCCTTCCCCATTCTCCCCTCTGCCTTTTCCACTAGCTCGCTCTTCGCCGGAGCGAGAGCTTCCGCCGCCGCCGCGAAGCCGCTGCGGCTAGAGAGAGTTTCGCCGTGATCCGAGCACCGCTACATGCTCGGCCGCTGTCAGCAGCCAAACGCCACTGGCCGCGCCTCCTGTCAGTGCTTCGTAGCCCTCCCCGATGAGCCTGCGGTGTGCGCTGGCCGCTGCGAGGTCGCCGCCGATATCATTTCCGCCACCCTGCTGCCTTCCGCCGGGTCCTTTGATGCGATTTGCGAGAGGCCCCCGGTGCCGCGCAGCATCGACGAACTGTTGAACCTAACGCGAGTCCGCGAAGCTCTTCATCGCTTGGTTTGGTCATCGCCGGCGAGATCCGTGATGATGACATGGCGCGTCATTAGCGCTAATCACCCGCTACTCAACCATATGACCCACTTACGTAAGGCCCTACATCCTAATTAGCCGCTAACAAAATACTTAGTATTAATTTAACAGGATGGACCCCACCCATTAGCTCGACTCTTGCCACGTCACCTGACTGACCGACTCCACACGCCAAGATTGACTCCTACTGACAATGTAGCATTGACTAGGCCCACCTGGCTATCCACCCAAACCGGGTCAGGTTACCGACGTGTGGATCCTACACGCCGTGTTTGACCTAGACCTGCCTGCTGACCTGCTGAGGTCAGCATGACCCAATGTCGACGCAATAACTCTTTTTCGGATTTATTTTAATTCAGGAAATTCCAGAAAATATCCTAAACTTCTAAAATTCATAGTAATTCAACCGTAGCTCCAGATTGAAATAATTTATATATGAAAAATGATCAGAAAAAATCCAATCTATCCATCTGTACCATTTTCATGCATGTTTGAACAAGTTAACTTCACTGTTTAGGATGAAACATGAATATGGCAAATTTGATAATAGTTTTGAGTTGGGATTTGATATAGTTTTGAATTCCACTTCAATCAAAATGATTTGTCGTTGTATTAGCCCAAATCACAACATATTGCTATGTCATGATCATGCATCATATTGCTGCATTGCATTGATTGTGTTTCTTCCTTGTTTGTCGGTGTTGTTCCTCTTCGGTAGACGTGATCCCGACGACGAGTCTGATGACACGGATGAAGAACTATATTATCTTCAAAGTGCCTGCAAGCAAAACCCCATTGTTCATTCCGATATAATCCTACTCTCTCGCTTCCTGCCTCTTTTACTGCATTAGGACAACAAACATTCATCTGTTACTTGTCATGTAGTTGAACTCTTTATCCTCTCGTGATGACCTGTCATTCCACAGTACTTAGATGAAACCCACTAGCATGAGTAGGAGTTGTTTGAGCTCTGATGTGCCTACTCATTCATGCTTGTTTGTCATGCCTGCCAATGCTTAGAGTTGAGTCAGGTCCGATTCATCGGGAATGAATTGAAGGTGTGTGAACATGTCCCATCGAGTGTGAGCTAAGTGTGTGAACACGATTTGGTAAAGGTGAAGGAGAGGCCATGTAGGAGCACATGGTGGGTTGTCTCATTGCAGCCGCCCTCAGAACCTGAGTTCTGGTTTGTGATCCATGAAACAGTTATTACCACACATTGGGATCCCACTTGACTCTCTCGGCTTCTTAACCACCCTTGTTCTCCTGCCTGTGAGTTGCAACTAGTTTCGGTGTTTGTAGGATATGTGTTGGAGGCCGCAGTAGTGGTCTGACCTCTAGGGGTGGGCTATGATGCGGTAGATACACCGGGTCTGCATTATACCTAATGCCCGCTTGGTATCTCGGGAACCCTGCACACATCGCTCGGGGCCATTAGTGGAAACCTCGGCCGACTTCGTGGATGGAACCCGAATAGGCGATAAACCTGACTAGGGACTTGAGTGTTTAGGTAGGCCGTGGGCCGACACCCTCACTGGCTTCGCTTGAAGGTTGCCGAGTACATGTCGTAAACGGCGATAAGTGGTGAGAGCGTGTGTGAAGAAGTACACCCCTCAGGTTATAAATGATCTATTCAATAGCCGTGTCTCATGAAAAGGACTTCGCTGCCTATAACAGTTCATAGACAAGGAAAGTGGATACTCTAAATGCGCAAGATAATGGAGTGCTATGGATGGATGCTCTCGTCAGAGGAGACGGAGCGGATCCATAGTGGTGTATTGATATGGTGAATATGTGGACTGTAAGCGCCACCTCAAAAGAGTTACTTGGCAATGTAGTTTAGGATAGCCACCGAGTCAAAGCTGGCTTGCTGCAGTCAAACTCCACCACCCCTTTGTTGATAATGATGCATATGTAGTTAGTTCCGATGTAAGTCTTGCTGAGTACATTTGTACTCACGCTTGCTTATTTTATGTTTTGCGAGAGACGCTGTCTCGCTTAGTAGTTCCAAGTGGACTTCGACGTGCTAGCTTGTTACCTCAGCTATGATCTTGTGCCCTCAGCGGATCTGGTAGATAGTCAAGCTTCAGCTTTTTCATTTGTAGATGTCTGCATTTCGTACATGTTAAGCTCCGCTTGTGCTTTGACTTGTATGTTTCGAGTTTGGGTCATGAGACCCATGTTTGTAATATCTCGCCTCCCCGGAGCCTAATGAATAAATACTTGAGTCAGAGAGTTATGTTGTGATGCTTATGTTGTATTTACACACATCGAGCATATTGTGTGTATGATTGAAATGCTTGGTATGTGGGATCCGACAACCTAGTTGTTTATCCTTGGTAGCCTCTCTTATGGGGAAATGTAGTCTAGTGCTTCCATGAGCCATAGTAGTCCGCTACAGTCGGTTCACCTGAGTCCTCGCTAGCCCTAGCACTACCGCTTCCGGACACTTGATCGGGCCGGCATGTGTTTCACTTCGTTCTCAGGTTCGTTCTTCGGGAAATGTCACGCGGTGACATCCGGAGTCCTAGCTCGCTATAGCCCGGGTTATCGGAGTACGTTAGCCTGCTGCTACAGCCCGGATTCACACGCATGACCCATATGCTCGATGTGATTCATGTATGCCCGTCCCCATGGGTTAGTGCGGCTTTGGGTTCACGATTAGCCATGTCGGCCCGGTTCTTCCATATGGATGCTAGCTTACACTATCATATATGCGGAGCCAAAAGGCTTAAACGGTCCCGGGCCATGGTAAGGCGACTGTGGGAATACCGTGCATGTGAGGCCGCAAAGTGATATGAGGTGTTACCGCTAGATCGATGTGACTTGAATCGGGGTCTCGGACAGCGTTGGTATCGTGAGTTGACTGCCTATAGGATTACCAAGCCAAAGTGGTCAAGGTGTGTTTAGAAATGCTTTAGTTATGTAAGGAATTGATTGTGGAAGGAACGAAGGCTCTTTTACTCCTTATACCTCATGGCCTTCTCGATCCGAGTCATCCTCTTCTCTTCTACGGGGATTAAGAACTAGGCCTTCTCATCTATCTATCAGTGATGACGGTTACTAATCCATAGACTTTAAGATTGTTGGTTTTAAGCCCTAGTTCAGCTTCTTCTACTACTGCATGTTAACCGCTGATCTCGGAACCTTGATATGATGTTGTTGAGTGGCTATGCCAACATTTTGCATGAGATGTCTCAAATCTTTTGAGCATTTACAGCCAAGTATGTCGTCCCGAGTCATCCTGTGTCTCTAAATAGTCCTATGCATTTGCAAATCCTTCTTTCCATTCCCGATGTCATTTTTGGTCAAAATAAGCACACTATCGGTGAGTTGAGGTACTGCTGTTCTCGACATATATGTTGGAACTATTATTATGACCATAGGTGTCCTAGAGGATCATCTAGTAATCTAGCCATGCTTTATATCCCTAGTGTGATGATTCCGGCTATTATCCCTAAAGCATCTCGTGATGCCATTTAGTAGTAGGTATTCTACTCCCCGGTTCTTGACCCAAGATTCACTTACTTACCTCGTGTTGATAGTGTTGCTCGTATCTTTAGGATATTAGTAACCTTGCAATAGTCCTCGAGGTCCGTGGTATTTCTTCTTCCAAATACCATGAACTGCTTATGGCGTAGTTCTTTGAGCCAAAAAGATCACAAACTGTGGTGCTCTTTGAGGGTACTCCATTCTATATTGCGACTCGCCAGTTCTACTTTTCTCGCATAGGTTATCCGAAGAAACCTGTTGAACTTGATTCGACATACTAACTCCATGCATCCACAACTCAGAAAGTTATATGTCTCTTGAGTTGTTCTCTTTAGTTGTATTCCACCCTCGGCCTCATCATTTGATACTCAAGAGTATGCGTGCATCTGCTGTCGATGCCCATTATTCTTGTGGTTTGTCAAGCCATTCTATTCCGAATGACTAGGAGGAACAAGTTCCGCATCCTCATCCATATCTAGGATTGGGTCAGTAGTTGTATTCCGCAGATCAAAATGCCAACCCAGCTTTTGAGTCTGCTCCACCCGGAGTGTTACCATCTTTATGTAAAGAATGTCATGAGAATTGCACCACCTCTTATGGATTCTATTTGCAGCGATACTTCGCTATCATTATTCATTCCTCGTTCCGTGTTGTTGTAACCGGAATGCCTGACAAGTGAACTGTGGTGTGTGAAATCGATACTCCCGGCAACCTCGTTGCTTGGTAGTTAATGGACAATATTCTCATTCTTAGCGTGTTGGTTATTAAATCATCACCCTAAGATTGATCGTGCTACCTAGTCCTTATTTCCAAAGCACTCTTCGATCAATGAGTTAGGATCGTGGTCAATCCCTCACCGCTTCTGATCATGTCGCCTTGCCTTGAAAAGCAAGATTGTTCTTTGAGCTTAGAGACATATCGGTGGTTCATGATTTTCCGAATATCTTCTGAAGTATTACCGGGTTGTTTCTCGATCATATGTTGAGCCTGTGGATCATGTTGGTTTTCTTCAAACCACCCATTCTCCAAGAATCTGTGTTGGATACCTCGAGCTAGTTGGTTGTTTAAACAACAACTTGGAGAGTTGGAAGATAAAAGCTATCTGACCTAGTTCATCTCCTAGGATATCTCGTGTGTGTGTGTGTTGCAGAAAGATGATATCTTCATCAATTGGTCCCTCGTGATCGCTTGTTGGTGCTATTGGCTTATCCAACCCTTGATTTGAGTATGGGCTATCGCCAAATCAAATCAGAACCAACATTGTTCAGAATGTTGTCTTACTCGTGGTTGATCCCCGAGCATTACACCATTACATCTTTTGGTCCACCAATGCTACCACCGTGTTCACATGATGGTGAAAGTCCAGCTATATGGAAATCTCCGATAAGGTGTTGTTGAGCCCATCAGCAGCATTTTGTCTCCCCATGATTCATGCCGAACATCAACCTAGTGTTGAAAATTTTATAAGCAATGCCTTCGTGTTCGCCCATGAAGCTTATGCTTTGGTGAAAGAAGTGACTTCCTCTAATTCACGTGCATTTGCGCAAGTTGTCAGCCGTGAGTTTGAGAAGGATTGTTTTGTTTCTCCGAATCGCCCCAAGTCACCATGCATGTGCGGCGTATTATATGGTCGATAGATCGATCATCTTCATTCCATATGAATTTCTTAGCACACCGAGCCACTAACTCGACGAGTTCAAGAGAAGAAGTTCTTCTTAAGAGCATGCCTTATGCAAGGACTTCAAGTTATCCTTGATGATGGTTCCCACCGAACTCGTAATGTTTTATTATAAGACTACCACGTGGTCATGCTTGTCTTGGACAACGTGTTCATGGGTTTGTAGCAGTAATGTACCAACCACGTACACCTTTCACGCTTTTGTTTCCTCGCTTCTACGCTGCTACACTTGTCGGAGACCCTTTGAGCATATAAAAGGAGGCCCATGCGCAACGTAGAGGGGGTTCGGGTTCATTCGAAACTGTAGAACACTCACACTAGGTCTTTGCCTTCCCGCAAGCTCCTCTTGCCGGGCCTTGTCTCTAGGGTGCCTTTGTTATCTTCCCTGCAAGTTCCTCTTGCCGGGCCTTATCTCCTTGACTTAAATACTTTGTTCTTGAATGGCTCCAATGGAGCCGCGGAGGACCTTGGCAATCATCAGTCAAGCCTTGTTGCTGGATGCTGCAGAATCCCACTGATGCACAAGTTCGGGATACTAGGGTACCTCTACCTAGTACACCGACAGAGCCCCTGTTCTGGCCACACACGGTGCCGAGCGTCATGGGCCAGGCCCAAAACAGGCATCGGGCACGCCGCCCGGGTCACGCCATAATCATTTCGACTCCACCACGCCCCCAACTAACGGCACGCCACGAATGCGCATCGGGAGAGATCGTGGTGGTCTTTATTAGAAAACGAACGTCCGCCTCTTCCTCTTTATAAGTAGCAGAGGAAGCAGGCTTCTCCCACCTTGCCGCTTGCTGCCCAATTCGAAAACCTCCGCTGTTCTTCTTCCCAAGGCCGAAGAGAGCAGCGCTGGCTTCTATCGCCACCAAAGACCACCAACGCCGCCACCAACACCGCCGATCTCCCCACTACCTCTGCCATGGCCCAGAAGTCGACAAGGGGAAGGGCGTGAGTCGGCCGAGGCGCAGCGGGTCACGGCGCGCGAAGGAGCGGAATATCTTCTCACCGCCGCCAAGGAGCCGAGGGAGTACTACTACCTCTTCCGTCGACGGAGATGCGAAAGCGCCATCACGGCGGTACTCTCACCGCTCAGATCTGAACTCGGCTCCGGAAGCGGCATCCTTCTTCGCGCCATTTCATCAAGGGCTCGCCCACCTTTCTCAATTCTTCGCGACATCATGAACACCCCATACGGTTCCTCTTCCTGACTTCAACCCTCAATGCTGTCTCGACTATGGCTTTTCGCAGACATCTCGCGAAACTTTGTCGGAGTCCACCCAAACGTAGCCCTCTTCCGCCATTTCTTCATGCCTCGAGTACGAGAGGAGAGCTTCTTTGCCGGAGGAATCGCCGATCTCAAGGATCGGCAAGAAGGAAGCCTATATGGAGGAGAGCTTCGCAGCAAGTGGGAGGAATGGAGGCAGATTGGTGTTGGATTGTAGAGGAGAACCCGCAGCCATTTACCGCCTTCCACGCCAAACCTCAATAGTGCGCTGCAACGATTGGAGCAACTTGGCGCTGAAGATGCTAGATTGAAGATTGCCGCCACCCGGATCTCTCGGCCAAAGCTTGCCGACTATCGAGGCGCCGTGATGCAGATTTCTTCGCCGCCGCACGCTTCTTGCAGGAGAGGAGGAGACCTGCTGGGAGTTCCAAAATGCGGCGGATACTGCGAGGCCGCGCCGGGCCTCAACTTCAATTTCACCGCTCTTGGAGTTGGATGCGATGCCTCTGAGCTGTTCAACGCCCGCACTCTGATCATCCCGAATGGTTCAGTTGCTGCCGAGGAGTCGTTCCATTATGCAAACACCTCGTCGACCGCATCCGTGCAATGATGCTGCTAGTGTGACTCGCATGGAATTGTTCCAACCTGGCAAGAGCCTCGCAGATGACGCTGTGCGGGTGTTCTTTTCGACAGCTTGAAGAAGTGTCGATCCGCCCGATGAGTAGAAGGGCCTCACCTGGCGACACCACTCTGAGGCGACGAGATGCAGCGACGCCACCAGGTTGGAAGAGGCGACAAGAGTTGCCGCCAGATGCGAGTTTGATTCACCGTGGAGGAGGTAGAGGCAGAGGGGGCGGTGTCTTGTCGACGAGAGGAGCTTGTCACAGGAAGAGCATGATTGAGCTCAAGTTGAGCTGCGAGCGAGCCCGCCGAGGCGCCTCCCCACCTTCGATAGCTTGTCGCGAAAGGTGAGCCCCCCAACTCTAAGAAGGCGCTCCGCAGGTCGGGAAGTAGCGGGCTGGCAGACGGGCTAACAGCCGCTATGCCGCATGACGCCCACCACTGCGTAAGCATCGAAGCTGCCAAGGAGCAACTCACGCCCAGGGCAACCGAGCGGGCCTTCTCGGGACCACAGCCTTGCACCCGCTTAAACGGCTAAGGGAAATCATTCTTCCAGCTTGCCGTGACCGGAGGCTAACCGAATTGATCTCTCCGCTTTACCCGAGGAAGAAGAAGAGTAAGATCCTTGCTGTACTTTGTAGTTCTTCAATTTTGTTGCTTTGTCTTGTGTCTGATTTGCTTCACTGAACTCATTCTTTTCGTGACGCTGGCCCGTAGAGCGCCGAAGAGAGTTAAAGTCCCGGGGTTGTCATCGAGGATGAACCCACCGCCGCAGCAAGAGGCGGTTCGAGACCACTTTGCCGGACCCGCAACCTTCACCAAAGGAGCCCCAATGCAAGTATATGGTTTTCTTCCTGCTGTTATGCGCATATGGGTGCTCTTTATTTGCTGATATCTCGATCGTTGATTTGTAGGAGCAGCAGCAGCCCCACCGTGAGTTTCCTGCCGCTCTCGACATGCCATCTGCTTCAACTACACCGCCAAGGAGGATCTCGGCAAGGGAATGTTCTCCGCAAAGGAGGCATCTCCGCAAGGGCCGGCTCCCAAGGCAGGCGGCGCCAAATGACCTTCGGTAGCTGAGACCATGGCTGCAGATCCAAGTGCGTGTATCCTCTTGCTTGAAAACTGTTCCTTGCGTCTTTCTTCTGATTTTCTTTTTGAACATTTGCTTGACCGTTTCTTTCTTTTTCTGGTCGCCGATCCATCCGCCGCAGAGCCGGCGGAGAGTGAGGTCGCCGCAGGAGGACGCGCGACGAAATACCGACGACGCCACCGGCTATTGAGGAGGAGGCTGGCGCCGGCGAGTCCGGCCGGGCGTTAAGAGGCCGCCAAGGCCGGGCGTAGGGGTCCGGGCGATCAGACCGACGGCCCCGAGGCTGCAGGGAGCGCCGGCGCTACACCGACCGCCGATCCTCCGCTGCTGCAAGCCGCCAGTTCGAAGAGCCCCAGCCCGGTGCTTCACTTTAAGGTCAGCGATGGCGTTTTCATCAAGCTTCCTCCGGCCGCCGAGGTGTACGCCGTCGGAGGAGAAACCTTTGATTTAAGAGCTGCTTCGCTTCACTGGTCGACGCTGGTCGACGCACTCAGCAGCAAAGAGCAACAAGCGTAGTCTGAGGAGGAGCAGTTGTCGCTGAAGCTTCGCCGCCATCACATACCGACAAGCCAAGCTGGAATCCCAGAAGCGCTTTGTCGTGAAGGTGGGAGCAGACATTGAGAGCGCGCGGAGGAGCTCCGGGCCTCCATCAGGAATCTCTCCGTCCCTGCGTGAGGAGCCGGAGCAAATCGTGGAGGCGCTGCGAGCTTCTTCATCCTCGAGAAGGCTGAGGTTGAAGAGCAACAGCGGATGACCGCCGAGAGGTTGTCTGTGTAAGAAGGCGAAGCTGCGCGAGCGGGAAGATCAATTCGACAGCCATGAGGAGGAGCTTGCCGCGTGAACAAACACTTGGCGGGGCTCTCAAGGAAGCAAAGGACGCTGCCGCAAGCCTGCCGAAGCCGCCAAGAAGGAGCTGGAGATTTAAGGTGACGATCTGGAGGCCAATCTCCGTAAGAGCGGCGAGGAGCTTGCTGCACTCAAGCACAGCGCGAGAAGGACGTACTACATCTTGGCGAGCTAAGTAGGCCGCCTCTCGCCGAGAGGAGCAAGGAGCTCAGCGCCGCCAAGGATTCCAACGCGGATCTCGAAAGCTGAAGTCGACCACCTTGATGCGCAGACGCTGGACTGGCGCGCAAGGAGCGGGAGGTGGCCTTGTTGAGAAGATCAAGGCCGACGAGGCGCCACAGGTGAGTGCTATCGCCGCCTGTGGCACCTTCAGAGAATGGGCATCGGACCGAGGGTCTCGCGGATATTGCCGCCGCCATCGGCTGTGGAGTCATGGAGCTGAGATGGTGGATCTCGGATATTCTCCGATGAGCACCTCCAACCCAGCGCCAAGCTCAGCTTGTTCTTCAAGGGCGTGGGACGGCTTCAGCCGATCCGGAAGAGATCCTAGCAGCGCTGGCCGATTAGTCGCGCAGATCCGTGCGGGGAGCTTTTTAGAAGGTGCTGATGAAGGTGGCCTTCCGCAATCCAGGCCTTAGCTTCACCAACGCCCTCAAGTCCTTGCCGCCGGATGCTGATGTGGAGGCGCCAAGACCCTTGTCGCATCCATCGTGACACAGGTGAGCGGAATCAAGAGGGTTGATGGCGCACCGCTGAGATTAGGGCCGCCTATTTTATCTTTTTTTTGTCGACGATCATGTCAGAGAACAATCTATTAGAGCCGCGACAAGCTATCTTGTAATATATAATTTATTTCGGTAGTAATTGCAATCTTATTTCTTTACTTGATTCTTCCTTTGTATGTTTTGCCCTCACGCTTTTAGGGAACTTGTCGTTGTAGGCACCTTTGCCGTCATGAAGCGAGCTGAGTGCGGACGCCAAGAGTCGCCGGGCAAAGGCCGCCTTCGACAGCAACCTTGTCGCAACTAGTTGCAGCTCACTTAAGTTGTTGAGCGGGCTCAAACAAAGTAAGGGCGCAATTAGCTACGAGTTGGTTCCTCCACAGCACAGGTTTTCCATACAAAGCACGGCCGCTCGAGGAAGATAACTTATAAACTTAAAACTGATTGCTCAAACTTTGGCAACTTAGCTTTTCTCGTTGCTTGCTTCCCCGGTAAGGCAAAATTTCCTTGAACGACAGCTCTGTTCCACACCATTATCTTCTCCTTCCCCCGCAAACTTGTGTGCGAGGGAGCCTTCCTTCTTTGAGAAAGAGAAAGAAGAGAAAATAGAAAGATATGGAGCCTCATGCTCGTTATTGCTTATCGAATAGGTGCTGCACAAAATGTCGATAATGCATGCAAAAATAAAGAGTAGATAGCATGAAATTGACAAGCAGTGCGGAGCACATGAGCTTTAATTATGCACGGTTCTCGCTCCGCTTTGTACAAAGGATTACATGCAACATCGAAAGACTTTTAGTAAAGGTGGTTGCTGTAACAGGTTCCAGCAACCGCATCTCTATGGGTAAAACTTACGAAGATGCTCAATATTCCAGAGTTGCTCACCGAATGCCATCTTCGGTCTCAAGGCGGACAGCCGCCAGCCTAGTGACTCGTCTCACCCGGTAAGGGCCCTCCCACTTCAAGGCCAACTTGTTGGAATTTCTATGGACTGAACGCCAAGAACAAGGTCGCTTTCGAGACTTCTCGCACTAACTTTATGGGCTATGGTAGCGGCGCAAAGCTTGTTGATATCGAGCAGCTCGAATAAAGAGCTCAAGACGGTCCTCCCTCAAGGAGCAGTGCATCATCTTGTCGCAATCGCTTCTGCTCGAGCTCATCATATGCGTAGCACTCGAGGTGACCTGATACGAAGTTCCGCGGGGAGAACTGCCTCTGCTCCATAGACTAGAGCAAAGGTGTCCGCCGCGGCTCGATTTATGCTGCTCGATCGACACAAAGGACCACCGCAGCTCCTCAATCCAGCTTTCTTCCGCACTTGTGCAGCCTCGTCGAAAGTTCTGGTCTTAAGCCCACGCAACACTTCAGCATTTGCCCTCTCCGCTTGACCGCTATTTTGGATGAGCAACGGAAGCAAAAGACCTTGGCGCCAAGATCTTGGACGATTGCATGAAGGTGCGACTCAGAATTGTGTGTCGTTATCGGTCCCGCGCTTCCCCGGAGATGGGCGCTGTGCGGTACGGACGCCGAGGTTCGCGCGGCCTTGTCCTTGACTTGGCAGCATCATGAGCTCCTCACTGCGCCTCGTTCTTCCTCGCGGTGTTCACCCCACCACCCATTTGCTCCGTGGTGGTGGGATCGACGGATCGGCTCCAGCTGTCACCGCTTCTTCTTCGTGGCATGTCGATGAAGATGATGAAGATGTAGCTCGTGAACGCCGGATCAGGTTCACACAGCTCGACGCTTCACCCGGCGCGCCAAAGATGTCGGGAAGTTGATCGGACCCACTAACACCTATGGATCAAGGACCGAGCCCTTTCGGTTCGGGGCGGAGGTCGCACGTAAGAGCAGATAGAGGCGAAGCACACACGGCAGTTTACCCAGCTTCGAGCTCTCCGAGAGATAATACTCCTACCGCCGCTTGTCTCGATTGTATTGTGTTCTTGCTAGGGAGAGCTGAGAGCTACAAGACCTAGTGTGAGTGTTCTCTGTTTCAATGAACCAAGCCCCCTACGCTACGCATGGGCCTCCTCTTTATATGCTCAAGGGTCTCCCAGGTGGCAACGTAGACAGGGGCAAAAAACGTAAAAGGAGTCGTGGTTGGTACATCTACTTGTACAGTGTAACATACCTAACTCCGACGGCAGGGACAAAGGCATTAAATGCCCATCTATGTCGCCTAAACACCGCAGTAAAGGGACCGTGTGGACGCCACCGCCACACGATGGCAATCTTGTCAAGACCGCTTACATCGCTACCGCTGGCTGCACACAACCTCTTGCCACGCGCACCTGAAAGGTCCTAGGGCGACACGTTGTGGACGTGGCCGGAGCGAGTTACAGATGTAGCTCTGCCGCGACAAGCGCCTTTGTCGCTGGCCGTCCGCCTTGTCGCGTCCGAAGCTTGTCGCCTCATCGCCTTCCCGGCAAGCCCCTCTTGCCGGGCCTTGTCTCCTAGGTGCCTTTAGAGCCTTCCTGCAAGTTCCTCTTGCCGGGCCTTGTCTCCTTGACTTAAATACTTTGTTCTTGAATGGCTCCAATGGAGCGCTGGAGGACCTTTGGCAATCACCAGAGCCGCTGGTGTCGCGCGACCGCCCTGCACAAGTTCGATACTAGGGTACCTCTACTCTAGTACACCGATACGTAACCAGCTCATGTTTTGGAGCTTGCTATCGTAGTTCATTTTCGAGAATCTCGCAACGCTCATCTCGCCGATTTGTGTTGCAAACTTTCATTTCTCTTTCTAGACTTGATGAGTTCTGAATGTCCCGACACCAACCAGATCTGAATCTCGTGCAGATATGATGGTTGGGTCATTCCAGATTTGGATTTTGTTCCCAGCTCGCACTGGCCATTGTGGTCACCACCATAGGTCCCATTCATTTCGGCGATAAGCAAAAATCATCCATTTGCGTTGTCTTCAACAAGGTAGTCCGCATCATCCATTCAACCGAATGTGTCATTCCTTTGGACTCCGCCAAATGATCGTTTGTGATTGCCTTTAGGCTGGTATAAAGAGTATCAATGATCTCTATATCAAAAGTAATTCTTTTGCCACTTAAGGGAATATTTCTATGGTCACCTTCCTTAGGATGTCTCGCTTTGGTATCATGGCAACTCAACTCCTTCGCTACGTGGACAACCATTCACCACCCCCTTAAGTGTGAAATTGTTGTCTACCTAGTGAACCTCGTCATCCGCTTCACACCATCCCTTGGATGTGTGCTTCTGTCTCAGCTCGAGAGATGTTGCTATGTCTCATTCCGTGAGTTGATCATGAGTTGCTCGATCTTTAAGAAGATCGATTCCTGCAGAGTTCCTCTCCGCTTGTCGTGGTTGGATGAAGTTCTCAAAGCAAAGACGCCAAGATCAATATGAAGCAATGAATCAACATCTTGAGAAGGACAGTTGATCGTGAAGATCGTGTTAGCCAGTGACCCTCCGACTTCTTACTCATTTAATTTGAATCTCGGACGAGATTCTTGTTTAGTAGGGTGAGCTATCACATCCCTAGTTCGCCAATGCCTAGTGCATGCATTAGAGTGTTGCATCATGTTTAAATTCTTTTGAAACTTGAAGTGGGGATGACCAAGCCCAGCACCAAAGCAATTCAAGTAGGTTCAACTAAAAATATTTTTCAATGAACTCAAATGGCCTTCAAAAATGTTCACTATTTTTGGAAAATGTCTGAATACAGAACAGAGATGTTGCACATTTTTCCATGACATTTGGATTATTGAATTAACTCATATTGTATTAGGATTGGGGCATTTAATTGCTATAAATATTATTAAATGCTCCAACAATTCTGAAAATAGCTAAGGGCCTCCGAGATAATTCAGTAATTGCCTATAATTAATTTCAAGATTTATAGAAGTGATTTGGTGTTTTACTAAATCAAAAAAAACAATCTTGCAAATTAGAAAACAGTAACAAAAGTAGAAATTAGAGAGAGAGAGAGAGAGAGAGAGAGAGAACTCTGGCCACTTACTCTGGCTCTGAATCAGAGCTGCCAGCCCATTAGGCAGCCCAGCCCACTGTGCAGTCATGTTATCTTCAACCTCTGCCAAGAGGCAGAGGCGGATGCGACGACGCTGGCCACTGAGGGCTCCACCTCCTGCTTCCACTGCTTCCCCGACGCGCCCTGCAGGCGTGCCACGCACTCCTCGGCTCTCCTCCTACTCTCCCCGGCCTCACCCGCCTCCTCTCGCTCTCTCTCCTCGCCTCCTCCTCACGCATTCGAAGGCAGTTGCCGTGGAGTCTGTCGCCCCGCTGGCCTGGCCTTTGCCTCCCCGAGCCATACAGAGCCTCCGCTCACCTCACGCTTCACCTCTCGCACTAAAGGAAAGAAGCACGGAGGCCCCACGCAGCCGCCATCATCTTCGCTTCGAGTTCGCCAACCGACGAATCGGGCCGCCGATTCACCGCCGCAAGAGCTTCCCCGAGCCCGCTGAAGCTGCTTCCCCACCCCTTGTGAGCTCCTTCTTCCTTCCCCATGCTCTCCCTCCGCCTCTCCACTAGCTCGTTTCTTCGTCGGAGACGAGCTTCCGCTCACGCCATGAAGCCGCTGTGGCTAGAGCGAAGTTTTCGCCGGCCGGAAAGCACCATACATGCCTGGCCGGTCGTCAATCGCTCAACGCCACCACTCGCGCCCGTCGCGTTCGTAGCCTCCTTCCCCGATGAGCTCGCGTGTGCGCTGCCGCCATGAGGTCGCCGCCGACATCATTTCCGCCGCCACCCGCTGCCTCCCATCGGGTCCTCTTGATGCGACGACGCGAGAGGCCCCTCGGTGCGCAGCAAGATCGAATCTGCTGCCTCTTAACGCGAACCGCGAGAGCTCGCCGCCGGTTGCTGGTCATCGCCATGAGATTCTGGTGATGATGACGTGGCGTCTATTAAGCTAATCACCGCTACTTAACCACATGACCCACTCTACGTAAGGGCCCCACATCCTAATTAGCCGGCTAACAATATACTTAGTATTAATTTAACAGGATGGACCCCACCCATTAGCTTGACTCGCCACGCCACCTGTTCGATCGAACCCACACGCCAAGATTGGACCCTACCGACGCGGGCATATGACTAGGCCCACCATCATCCACTCCAACCAATCAGGTCATCGTGACGTGTGGATCCCACATGTCGTTTGACTCCAGACCCACTGACCACCTGCTAGGTCAAGATGACCTAATGTCACGACTAATAACTCTTTTTCTCGATTTATTTTAATTCAGGAAATTCCGTAAAATATCCTAAACTTCTAAAATTCATAGTAATTCAACCGTAGCTCAGATTGAAATAATTTATATATGAAAAATTATCATAAAAATCCAATCTATCCATATGTACCATTTTCATGCATGTTTGATCAAGTTAACTTCAACTGCTTAGGATGAAACATGAATATGGCAACTTTGATAATAGTTTTGGAGTTGGGATTTGGTATAGTTTTGAATTCCACTTCAATCAAAATGACTTGCTCGTTGCATTAGCCCAAATCACAGCATATTGCTATGTCATGATCATGCATCATATTGCTGCATTGCATTGATTGTGTTTCTTCCTTGTTTGTCGGTGCTTGTTCTTCCTCGTAGGCGATCCCGACGATGAGTTCGATGACACGGATGAAGAACTATATTATCTTCGTATGCCGTGCAAGCAAAACCCCTTGTTCATTCCGACATAATCCCACTCTCTCGCTTCCTCGCTCTCTTTTACTGCATTAGGACAACAATGATTCATCACATACTTGCTGCGTGTAGTGAACCCCTTTATCCTGTGCATGACCCGTCATTCCACAAGAATTAGATGAAACCCGCTAGCATGAGTAGGAGTTGTTTGAGCCCTGCTGTGCCTACTCACTCATGCTTGTTTGTCATGCCTGCCATCGCTTAGAGTTGAGTCAGGTCTAATTCATCGGGAATGAATTGGAATGGTGTGTGAACATGTCCTACTGTGTGTGAACACGATTGTGTAAAGGTAGCGGTGAGAGGCCATGTAGGAGTACATGGTGGGTTGTCTCATGGCAGCCGCCCCTGTGAACTGAGTTCTGTTTGTGATCCATGCAGCAGCATTACCACACATTGGGATCCTTAATTGACTCTCCGGCTTCTTAACCACCCTTGTTCTCTCATCCAGGAATTGCAACTAGTTTCCGTGTTTGTAGGATATGTGTTGAGGCCGTATGTAGCGCTGACCCTAGGGGTGGGCTATGATGCGGTAGATACACCGTGGCCCGGGTACCAATGCCTGCTTTGGTATCTCGGGAACCCTGCACACACGCTCAGGGTCGTTAGTGGAAACCTCGGCCGGACTCCCTGCGGATGGAACCCAATAGGCGATAAACCTGGACTAGGGACTTGAGTGTTTAGGTAGGCCGTGGCCGGGCACACTCGCTGGGCTTTTGTTGAAGGTTGCCGAGTACATGTCGTGTAAACGGCTATAAGTGGTGAGAGCGTGTGTGAAGAAGTACACCCCGCATGGTTATAAATGATCTATTTGAATAGCCGTGTCCATGGAGAAGGACTTCTGTTGCCTATAACAGTTCATAGACAAGTGAAAGTGGATACTCTAAAATGCGCAAGATAGCGTGAGTGCTATGGATGGCGTTCTCGAGGGAGACGGGAGCGGATCCATAGTGGTGTATTGATATGGTGAATATGTGGAATTGTGTGCGCCACCTCAAAAGAGTTACTTGTGCCTAGTTTTGGATAGCCACCGAGTCAAAGCTGGTTTGCTGCGCCAAACTCCACCACCCCTTTGTTTATAATGATGCATATGTAGTTAGTTCTTGATAAGTCTTGCTGAGTACATTTGTACTCACGCTTGCTTATTTTATGTTTTGCGAGAGACGCCGGCCTCGCTAGTAGTTCCGCTGTGGACTTTAACGCTTAGCTTGTTACCTCAGCTACGATCTTGTGCCTCGGCAGGATTCGGTAGATAGTCGCTGCTTCAAATTTTTCATTTGTAGATGTCTCAGACTGCATATGTTAAGCTCCTGCTTGTGCTTTGACTTGTATGTTTCGAGTGTTGGGTCATGAGACCCATGTTTGTAATATCTCGCGCCTCGAAGCCTCAATGAATAAATACTTGAGTCGAGAGTTATGTTGTGATGCCATGTTGTATTTACACATATCGATATATATTGTGTATGATTGAAATGCTTGGTATGTGTGGGATCCCACAACCTAGTTGTTTATCCTTGGTAGCCTCTCTTATGGGGAAATGTAGTCTTGTGCTTCCATGAGCCATAGTAGTCCGCTACAACCCGGTTCACCGGAGTCCTGCTAGCCAAAGACTACCGCCTCGACACTTGACTCGGCCGGCATGTGTTTCACTTCGCTCCGTGGTTCCGTCCTTCGGGAAATGTCACGCGGTGACATCCGAGTCCTGCCTAGCTGCTACAGTCTGGCCAATGGAGTCCTGTTAGCCCAGTGCTACAGCCCGGATTCACACGCTGATGACCGACATGCTCAATGTGATTCATGTATGCCCGTCCCCATGGGTTAGTGCCGCTTTGGGTTCACGACTAGCTACAATGTCCGGGTTCTTCTTCATATGGATGCTAGCGACACTATCATATACGCGGAGCCAAAAAGGCAAAACGGTCCTCGGCCATGGTAAGGCGACATGTGGGAATACCCGCGCGTGAGGTCCAAAGAAGATATGGAGGTGTTACCGCTAGATCGATGTGACTTTGAATCGGGTCCTGACAGCAGGTGAACGGTGTTGCAATGCTAGGAAGCAAGGCCTAGGGTTCATACTTTCACTAGTGCAAGTTCTATCAACAATAATAACATAATTGGATCACATAACTATCCCTCAACATGCAACAAAGAGTCACTCCAAAGTCACTAATAGCGGTGAACAAACGAAGAGATTATGGTAGGGTACAAAACCACCTCAAAGTTATTCTTTCCAATCAATCCATTGGGCTATCCCTATAAGTGTCACAAACAACCCTAGAGTTCGTATACTAGAATAACACCTTAAGACACAAATCAACCAAAACCCTAATGTCACCTAGATACTCCATTGTCACCTCAAGTATCCGTGTGGTATGATTATACGATATGCATCGCACAACTCAATTCATCTATTCAAACCAACACATAGAACCTCAAAGAGTTCCCCAAAGTTTCTACCGCAGAATCACGACGAAAACGTGTGCCAACCCCTATGCATAGGTTCATGGCGGAACCCGCAAGTTGATCACCAAAACAAACATCAAGTGAATCACGGATATCCCATTGTCACCACAGATATGCACGGCAAGACATACATCAAGTGTTCTCAAATCTTTAAAGACTCAATCCGATAAGATTACTTCAAGGGAAAACTCAATTTATTACAAGAGAGTAGAGGGGAGAAGAAACATAAGATCCAACTATAATAGCAAAGCTCATGATACATCAAGATCGTAGCAAATCAAGAACATGAGAGAGAGAGAGAGATCAAACACATAGCTATCGGTACATACCTCAGCCCCGAGGGTGAACTACTCCTCCTCGTCATGGAGAGCGCCGATGATGATGAAGATGGCCACCGGTGAGGGTTCTCTCCGGCAGGGTGCCGAACAGGTCCCGATTGGTTTTTGGTGGCTGGAGGTTTTGGCGCGCAGTAACTCCCGATCTAATCTCTGTTCTAGAAGTTTTACGATACGTAGGTATATATGGGTGAAAGGAGTACGCCGGTCAGGACCGAAGGCGGACCACGGTGGGCCGGGCTTCAGTGGGTGGGCGCGCTCCACCCTCGTGAGCACCTCCCTTCTTCCCTCGACATGCACTCCAAGTCCATCGGGTGGCTTTCCTTCCAAAAAATAACTTCTCCAGCTTGATTTCGTCTCGCTTTTGACTCCGCTTGATATTCCTTTTCTTCAAATACTAAAATAGGCATAAAACAACAAACTGGCTGGGCCTCCGTTAATAGGTTAGTCCCAAAAATAATATAAAAGTGGATAATAAAGCCCAATATTGCTTAAAACAGTAGATAATATAGCATGGAGCAATCTAAAATTATAGATACGTTGGAGACGTATCAAGCATCCCCAAGCTTAATTCTGCTCGTCCCTCGAGTAGGTAAATGATAAAAAGATAATTTTTGATGCGGAGTGCTACTTTGGCATAATTTAAATGTAAATCTTCTGAATTGTGGTATGAATATTCAGATCCGAAAGATTCAAGACAAAAGTTCATATTGACATAAAAATAATACTTCAAGCATACTAATCAAAGTAATCATGTCTTCTCAAAATAGCATGGCAAAAGAAAGTTCATCCCTACATAATCATATAGTTAGGTTATGCTTCATTTTCGTCACACAAAGATGTTCCTAACTCTATACCCCCGATGACAAGCCAAGCAATTGTTTTATACTTAAATAATCTCAAATCTCTTCAACCTTCTACGCACATGAGCGTGAGCCATGGATATAGCACTATGGGTGGAATAGAATATGATGATGGGGATTGTGGAGAAGACAAAGGAGAAAGTCTCACATTGACGAGGCTAATCAACGGCTATGGAGATGCCCATCAATTGAAGTCAACATGAGGAGTAGGGATTGCCATGCAACGGATGCACTAGAGCTATAAATAAATGCTCAATCAAAAGAAAACTAGTGGGTGTGCATCCAACTTGCTTGCTCACGAAGACCTAGGGCATTTGAGGAAGCCTCATCGAGGAATATACAAGCCAAGTTCTATAATGAAAAATTCCCACTAGTATGAAAAAGACAACTTATGAGACTCACTATATGAAAACACGGTGCTACTTTGAAGCACAATATATGAGACTCACTACATGAAGAACAAGGTGCTACTTTGAAGCACAAGTGTGAAAAAGAGATAGTAACATTGCCCTTTTTTTTTGGCCTCCTTTTTTTTTCTTTTGGCCTTTTTTTGGCAATGCTCTAATAATGATGATCATCACACTTTTATTTATTACAACATATGAATTACAACTCAAACTAGAACAAGATATGACTCTATATGAATGGTCTCAGGGGTGTAACCGGGATGGTGCAATGAATCAAGAGTGACATGTATGAAAAATAATGCATGGTGGCTTTTGCCACAAATATGATGTCAACTACATGATCATGCAATAGCAATATGACAAAAGTAAAGTATGTCATGATGATGAACGGAACGGTGTAAAGTTGCATGGCAATATATCTCGAATGGCTATGGAAATGCCATAAATAGGTAGGTATGGTGGCTGTTTTGAGGAAGATATAAGGAGGTTTATGTGTGATAGAGCGATCATATCATTGGGTTTGATGCACTGCCTAAGTTTGCACCAACTCTCAAGGTGAGAAAGGGCAATGCACTGCATCAAGAGGCTAGCAAAGGTGGAAAGGTAAAAGCGTGATAATCCATGGACTCAACATTAGTCAAAAGAACTCATATACTTATTGCAAAAATTTAGAAGTCATCAAAATCAAGCACCACGCAAGATGCTCCTAGGGGGATAGATTGGTAGGAAAAGACCATTGTTCGCCCCCGACCGCCACTCATAACGATGCACAAGTTGTACACTTCATGTTTCAAATTTGTTACATAACTTTAGCCATACGTGCATGCTACGGACTTGCTAACTTCAAACAAGCATTCTTTAAATTCATAATCACCCAACTAGCATGACTTTAATATCACTACCTCCATATCTCAAAACAATTATCAAGTATCAAACTTTTCTTAGTATTCAACGACTAAAAGAAAGTTTCACATATCTTGAATACCAAGTATATTAATTTTAAGCAAATTACCATGCTATTAACGACTCTCAAAATAATATAAGTGAAGCATGAGAGTTCATATATTTCTTCAAAACAAATCCACCACCATGCTCTAAAAGATATAAGTGATGCACTAGAGCAAATGATAAACTATTCAAAGATATAAGTGAAGATCCATGGGTAGTCGAATAATTATACAACTATGTGAAGACTCTCCCATTTAATAATTTCAGATCTTGGTATTGTATCCAAACAGCAAGAAAAACAAAATAAAATGACATTGCAAGAATAGCACAACTCATGTGAAGAAGCAAAAACTTAGGCTCAACCGATACTAACCGAGATAGTTGTTGAGAAGAAAGGTGGGATGCCTACTGGGCATCCCCAAGCTTAGATGCTTGAGACTTCATGAAATATTATCTTGGGGTTCCTTGGGCATCCCCAAGCTTGAACTTTGTGTCTTCTTAATTCCTCTAATATCACGGTTTCTCTTTTATCAAAAGCTTCATTAACAACAAACTCAACAAGAACTCCTGGAGATAGGTTAGTATAAACCAATGCAAAACCTTATCATTTTCTACTGTAAAATCACTAACATTATTATTCAACATTTCATACTAAATGCCTCTGCATATTTAATACTCTTATCCTTAAATAGAATCATTAAACAAGCAAACATATGCAAACAATGCAGACATAACAGCAATCTGCCAAAACAGTACAGTCTATAAAGAATGCAAGAGTATCAATACTTCCCTGATCCAAAAATTATGAACTAAAATTCCCACTGTAATAAATTTATCAGAGCTCAATATGCAAAAATATTCAACATTATACCACTCTGACTTTTTCTAGGAATTTTGCAACAGCGGTAAACTTTCTGTTTTCAAACAGCAACATGTATACTTGCAAAATAAGCATGGCAAAGGCTATCCTCGACTTTTTTTTTTGGAACTAAAGACGCAAAACACTATTCTAACTAACAGCAAGAAAATCTAAATAAAATTACATGACACTCCAAGCAAAACACATATCATGTGGTGAATAAAAATATAGCTCCAAGTAAAGTTACCGATGAACGAAGACGAAAGAGGGGATGCCTTCCGGGGCATCCCCAAGCTTAGGCTCTTGGTTGTCCTTGAATATTACCTTGGGGTGACTTGGGAATCCCCAAGCTTAGGATCTTGCCACTCCTTATTCAATAGTCCATCAAATCTTTACCCAAAACTTGAAAACTTCACAACACAAACTTAACAGAAAAACGCGTGAGTCTCCAAGAATAAAGAAAACAAAACACCACTTGAAGGTACTGTAATGAAATCATTCTTTATTTATATTCGTGTTAAACCTACTTTATTCCAACTTCTATGGTTTATAAACCATTTTACTAGCCATAGATTCACAAAAATAAGCAAAGAGCACAATGAAAACAGAATCTGTCAAAACAGAACAGTCTGTAGTAATCTGTAATTAACGCAAACTTGGAACTCCAAAATCTAAAATAAATTGGTGGACCTGAGGAATTTGTCTAGTAAACATTTGCAAAAAGAATCAACTAAATAGTACTTCCAGTAAAAAGTTCTAGCTAATCTCGTTAGCGCTTAAATTTCTGTTTTTTACAGCATGATCATAAAGGTTTCACCCAAGTCTTCCCAAAGGTTCTACTTGGCACAAACACTAATTAAAAATGATAAAACACATCTAACCAGAGGCTAGATGGATTATTTATTACTAAACAGAACCAGAAAGTAAGAAACTAAAATAAAATTGGGTTGCCTCCCAACAAGCGCTAACGTTTAACGCCTAGCTAGGCATGATGATTTCAATGATGCTCACATAAGAGATAAGAACTGAAACATAAAGAGAGCATCAGAAGAATATGACTAGCACATTTAAGTCTAACCCACTTCCTATGCATAGGGAATTTGTGAGCAAACAACTTATGGGAACAATAATCAACTTGCATAGGAAGGTAAAACAAGCATAATTTCAAGATTTTAAGCACATAGAGAGGAAACTTGATATTATTGAAATTCCTACAAGCATATATTCCTCCCTCATAATAATTTTCAGTAGCATAATGAATGGATTCAACAATATAACCAGAACCTAAAGCATTCTTTTTCATGATCTACAAGCATACAAATTTTATTACTACTCCACATAAGCAAATTTCTTCTCATGAATAATAGTGGGAGCAAACTCAACAAAATAACTATCATGTGATTGAAAATTAAGATCAAGATGACAAGTTTCATGGTTATCATTATTCTTATAGCATACGTGTCATCACAATAATCATCATAGATAGGAGGCATGCTTTCATCATAGTAAATTTGCTCATCAAAGCTTGGGAGACAAAAAATATCATCTTCATCAAACATAGCTTCCCCAAGCTTGTGGCTTTGCATATCATTAGCATCATGGATATTCAAGGAATTCATACTAACAACATTGCAATCATGCTCATCATTCACATATTTAGTGCCAAACATTCTAATACATTCTTCTTCTAATACATTGGCACAATTTTCCTTTCCATCATTCTCATGAAAGATATTAAAAGGTGAAGCGTGGGAGGTAAACTCAATTCCATTTTTTGTAATTTTCTTTTATAAACTAGACTAGTGCTAATACAAGAAACAAAAAGATTCGATTGCAAGATCTAAAGATATACCTTCACTTACCTAGCCTCCCTGCAACGGCGCCATAAAAGAGCTTGATGTCTACTACGCAACCTTCTTCTTGTAGACGCTTGTTGGCCCTAAGGCGCACAGGTTTGTAGGACAGAGCAAATTTCCTCAAGTGGATGACCTAAGGTTTATCAATCCGTAGAGGCGTGAGGATGAATATGGTCTCTCCTGCAAACCTGCAACCAAATAACAAAGAGTCTCTTGTGTCCCCAACACACCCAATACAATGGTAATTGTATAGGTGCACTAGTTCGCTAAGAGATGGTGAAACAAGTGCAATATGGATAGTAGATATAAGTTTTGTAATCTGAAAATATAAAACAGCAAGGTAGCAAGTGGTAAAAGTGAGCGTAAACGGTATTGCAATGCTAGGAAACAGGCCTAGAGTTCATACTTTCACTAGTGCATGTTCTTCAACAATAATAACATAATTGGATCACATAACTATCCCTCAACATGCAACAAAGAGTCACTCCAAAGTCACTAATAGCGTGAACAAACGAAGAGATTATGGTAGGTACGAAACCACCTCAAAGTTATTCTTTCCAATCAATCCATTGGGCTATTCCTATAAGTGTCACAAACAGCCCTAGAGTTCGTACTAGAATAACACCTTAAGACACAAATCAACCAAAACCCTAATGTCACCTAGATACTCTATTGTCACCTCAAGTATCCGTGGGTATGATTATACGATATGCATCACACAATCTCAATTCATCTATTCAAACCAACACATAGAACCTCAAAGAGTGCCCCAAAGTTTCTACCGGAGAATCACGATAAAAACGTAAAGCCAACCCCTATGCATAGGTTCATGGCGGAACCCGCAAGTTGATCACCAAAAATACATCAAGTGAATCACGTGATATCCCATTGTCGCCAAGATATGCACGGCAAGACATACATCAAGTGTTCTCAAATCTTTAAAGACTCAATCCGATAAAATTACTTCAAGGGGAAACTCAATTTATTACAAGAGAGTAGAGGGGAGAAGAAACATAAGATCCAACTATATAGCAAAGCTCAGGATACATCAAGATCGTGCAAATCAAGAACAAGAGAGAGAGAGAGAGAGAGAGAGAGAGAGATCAAACACATAGCTACCGGTACATACCTCAGCCTGCTGAGGGTGAACTACTCCTCCTCGCCATGGAGGAGAGCGCCAGATGATGAAGATGGCCACCGGTGAGGGTTCTCCTCCGCAGTGGTGCCGGAACCGGTCCCGATTGGTTTTGCTGGCTGGAGGATTATGCGCGCGGAACTCCTGATCTAATCTCCGCTTCGGAAGTTTTACGGCACGTAGGTATATATGGGTGAAAGGAGTACGTCGGTGGACCAAGGCGGGGCCACGAGGCAGGGGGCGCCGCCTGTGGTGTGGGCGCTTCTCCCACCCCGTGAGCACCTCCTTCTTTCCGACGTGCACTCCAAGTCCATCGAGTGGCTTTTCTTCCAAAATAACTT
>JAHIAM010009845.1:0-10975 GCA_021605205.1 Aegilops longissima | reverse complement strand
CCCATGGTCCGGGTTTTTTCCCCGGTAATCACGAGGTGCTCGGACGAGCCTCCTGCCATCAGAAGGCCTGACTTCAGCTCGCTCTGAGCTCCGGCGACCACCACTGGCCGACGCCGGTGACGATCGCCATCTTAGGCCCAGCAAGTTGCACTACTCGACGCTGACGAAAGCGCCTGGCTACATAGGACGCCCACTGTCATTTGGTCGCTGGAGGAGGAAACCGTGACCTCTCCTGGCTGCCTCTGCGTCCACAAGATGAAGTCAGGGGCCACCCCATGAAGGACTCGGGTCACCTCATGGTTTGATCTCCCCTGCAAGGCCACATGATATGTGGGCAAACCCTAACATTTTAGTTAGTACATTTCAACACCACCTAATCTAGGAATAAGAAGGTTCGCTGACCAGTGGGCCCCTGCCCCACAAAATGCCTTAGCTGGAATTAACTTGTGCTAAATAATCAAGAATATTAAAGATCGACATCGCTGGGACCTGCGAGGTCAGGTTTGACCTTGGACCAGCTCTGGTTGACTCGATGACGCTATGCTAACGCTTATGTCGACGCGAAGTAAACCCTTTTTCTCTGACAATTATTTTAATTCAGGAAATTTTAAAAATGCCCTAAACTTCTATAAAATTCATAGAAATTCATCCGTAATTCCAAATTAAATAATTTATATATGGAAAATGATCAGAAAAATATGAAGAATCTGTTTATATAATTTCATGCATGATTAAACAAGTTAACCCTCACTGAATAGGATGAATCATGATTAGGGTAATTTTATGAACTAGCATTTGGAGTTGAGTTCAACCTTGCTTGAATTCCACTTCAACCAACTTGGATTATCTGCTGCATTAGGTGAATTCAGTTCCTTAATATGCTCATGCATCATATATGTGCATTGCATTGATTGTGTTCTTTTCCTTGCTTGGTGTTTATTCCTCCTCGTAGAGACGATGTTCGGCGATCGCTTCTGCATGACACCGATGAAGAACTATATTATCTTCGTATGCTGTGAAAGCAAAACCCCTTGTTCATTCCGGACATAATCCCACTCTCTCGCCCTGCGTTTCTATTTTATCGCATTAGGACAACAACGTACTCATGTGTTACTTGGTTGTGTAGTTGAACTCCCTTTATCCTCTCGTGATGACCTCGCCATTCCACAAGAATTAGATGAAACCCACCAGCATGAGTAGGAGTTGAGCTGAGCCCTGTTGTGCCTACTCATTCATGCTTGTTTGTCATGCTTGCTATTGCTTAGAGTTGAGTCAGTCTCCATTTACATCTGGAATGAATTGGAAAGTGCAGAATATGTCCTATCGTGTAGTGAGCTAAGTGTGTGAACACGATTGGTAAAGGTATGTGAGAGGCCATGCAGGAGTACATGGTGGGTTGTCTTCTATTGAAACCAACCTCCTGGAACTCAGTTCTGTGTTTGTGATCCATGAACACATTACTACTACATTGGGTTCCTGGAATTCACCCTCTCGACTTATTAATCAATTTGATCTCCCGCCCGTGAGTTGCAACTAGTTTCTCGTGTTTGTAGGTAGTGTTAGTAGTCTACCAAGTGGCACCCTTGCACAGGTGGGTTTATGCAGTACCAGGGCTATGCGGTACGGCAAAAATAAGTGGCACCCGCTTGGTGGGGCTTGGGAAACCCTGCTCACATCTGCTTAATGAGAGCTTACAATTCCCCGGTCGGATTCTCCTTATGGATGGAACCCGAACAGGCGATATAAACCCGACTAGAGACTTGTGGTTATTGAATAGTCGTGGGTCACTCTCGCTTCTGCTTTCCTGCTAGGTTGCCGAGGTACATGACGCGCATAAAGGACTATAAGTGGCTAGAGCATGGTGAAGAAGTAACACTTCTCGTAGGGTTATATTATCTATTCGAATAGCCGGATTCCTGATATGAAAACTTGGACCCCTTTGCATAGTTCATAGACAAGTGAAAGTGGATACTCTAAAATACGCAAGATGTGCGTGGAGTGCCATGGATGGCGCTTCGTGAGGGAGATGGGAGCGGATCCATAGTGGTGTATTTGATATGGTGAATATGTGGACTCGTGTGCGCCACCTCAAAAGAGTTGTTGGCAAATGTAGTTCAGATAGCCACCGAAATAAAGTCGGTTTGCAAAAATAAACTCACCACCCCCTTTTGATAATGATGCATATGTAGTTAGATCTCGGACAAATCTTGCTGAGTACATTTGTAATCACTTAATGCCATTATTTTATGTTTTGAGTAGAGAGACGGGCCTCCCGCTTAGTGAGTTCATGTGGACTTCACGCTAGGGCTTGTTACCTCGCCTACGATCTTGTGCCTTTATGGATCTCGTAGATAGTCGTGCTTCAAATTTTTCCATTTATAGATGTCTATATCAAACATGTTTAGCTTCCGCTTGAAGCTTTGACTTGTATGCTCCGAGTGTCGGGTCATGAGACCCATGTTTGTAATATCTCGCCGAGAGCCTATAATGAATAAATATTTGAGTCGAGAGTTATACAGTGATGCTAAGGTGTATCCTACGATATTGAGTATAATTGTGTATGTTTGAAATGCTTATGTGTATCCGACAACTAGTTGTTTATCCCATGCACTCCTCATATGGGGAAATGTAGTCTCGTGCTTCTGAGCGATAGTAGTCCGCTGTTTCACCGAGTCTCTGAAGCCCAAGAGACTACTTCTGACACTTGATCGCCGGTATGTGTTTCACTTGTTTTATCGTTCTTCGGGAAATGTCACGCGTGTTATTCGAGTCCCGCTTAGCTCGCTAAGTACTCGATACCGAGTCCTCTAGCCCAAAGGTTACAGCCCGAATATATACGCTGATGACCGTTATGATGTGATGTGATTCATGTATGCTCGTCTCCTAGGGTTAGCGCCGCTTTGGTTCACGATTAGCCATGTCGGCCCGGTTCTTTGGTATCATGGATGTTGTTATATCATATAAGACAAAGCTTAAACGTCCCGGCCATGGCAAGGCACATACCATGGGAATACCGTGCGTGAGGCCGCAAAGTGATATGATGATGTTACATGCTAGATCGCAGGTGACTTAGGATCGAGGTCCCGGACAGCGGGTATCAAAATGATCGACCAGAGATTACCAAGCCAAACTGGTCGAAGTTGTGTCTAGAAATGCTTTAGTTATGTAAGGGAATTGATTGTGAAGGGAACGTAAGGCTCTTTTTACTCCCTATATCTCATGCGCTTCTCGATCCGAAAGTCAACCTCTCCTCTACGGGTTTAAGAACTAGGCTTCTATCTATCTATCAGATGACGGTTACTAATCCATAGACCTTTAAGATTGTTGGTTTTAATCCCCGCCTCAGCTCCTACTAATTTCAGATGATTACTCGTTGATCTTGAACCTTGATATGATGTTGTGGAGTGGTTATGCCACCATTTTTCAAGAGATGTCTCAAATCATTTTGAGCATTTAATAGCCATTATGTCATTCCGAAATATCTCTGTCTTCTAAATAGTTCCATGCATTTGTAAATCCTCTTCCTTCCTTTTCTCCGATGTCCTTTGGTCGTAATAAGCACACCAATCATTTAGCGAAAATACTCGTCGGTTCGACACATATGTTGAACTATTATTATGACCCTAGGTGTTTAGGAAGTCACCCAGCAATTTAGCAATGCTCTTGTATTCCTAGTGTGATGATTCTGGCCACTCATTTTTGAAAGCATCCTGATGCCATTTTTAGTAGTGTGTATTCTACTCCTCGTTTCGAACCTAGATTCATCCTACTTCATGTTGTTAGTATTTGCTAGTGCCTTTAGGATATTAGTAACCTGGCATAGTCCTCGAGGTCCGCGGGTATTTCCTTCTTCCAAATACTATGAACCGCTTATGGCAGTAAGTTCCTTGTTGAACCAAAACATCAACATAAGAGTGCTCTTGAGGAGTACTCCATTCATATTGTGACTCGGCTTCTACCTTCTCTCGCATGGATTATCCTGAAGAAATGTTGAGCTTTCATTCTACATACTAATCCATGCATCCACAACCCCAAAATTATATGTTCCGAGTTGTCCTCTTTAGTTGTATTCTCGACTTCTACCACAATTGGTAGTCAGGATATGCGTGTATCTGCTCATCGATGCCTATTACTTTTGTGGTCCGGCTGCTTCATTCTGTTCGAATGACTAGGAGAAACAAACTCCAAGACTTCATCCATATCCAGGATTGGGTCAAAGTAGTTGTATCCCGCAGATCAAAATGCCAATTCAGCTTTTGTTCCTGCTCTACTCTGAGTGTTACCATCTTATGTCGTGAATGATGAGAATTGCACTTTTCTTATGAACTTTTCACGAGTTATACTTCATTATCATTATTCATTCCTCGGTTCGTGTTGTTGTAACCGAATGCCGACAAGTGGATTGTGATGTGTGAAATCAATACTCCGAGCAACCTGTTGTTTGGTAGTGGATGGACAATATTCTCGCCTTAGCGTGTTGGTTATTAAATCATCATCCTAAGATCGATCGTGCTACCTAGTCCTTAGTTCCGTGCACATTTCGATCAATGAGTTAGGATTGTGTCAAGTCCTCACTCGCTTGATCATATCGCTCTGCCCTCAAAGCAAGATTGTTCTCGAGCTTAGTAACATACGATGGTTCGCGGATTTTCCAAATATCTTCTGGAAGTACAACCGTTGTCTCCACTCAAGATGTTGAGCCCGTGATCAAGTCGGTCTTCTTGAACAATTCTTTCTCCAAGAATCTGTGTTGGATAATTCTAGTAGGTTGTTTAGACAACAACTTGGAGAGTTGAAGATAAAGCTTGCCTAACTTAGTTCGATCCAAAGGGATATCCTTGTGTAGTGTGTGTTGAAGAAAGATGATATCTTCATCGATTGGTCCTCGTGATCAGCTGTCGACCTATTGTCCTATCAACTTTTGATTTGAGTATGGGCTATTGTCAAGTCAAATCGTAACTAACGATATTCAATGTTGTCTTACTCGTGGTTGATCCCTCGAGCATACCCCATTACATCTTTTGGTCCGACCAATGCTATCACCGTGTTCACATGATGGTGGAAGTCTAGTGATATGGAAATCGATGAGCTATTGTTGAGCCCATCGCAGATTTTGTCTCCCCATGAGTCATGTTGAACATCAACCTAGTGTTGGAAATTTGTGTAAGCATTTCTTCGGTCGCTCATGAAGCCTATGTTTGATGTAGTAGCATTCCTCTAATTCATGTGCATCGATGTGTTGCCCGTGAATTTGAGAAAGGTTTGTTTTGCCTCCTCCGAATCATCCCAATTCAGTCATGCATACGCTAAGTATCTCTGTAGTTCGAGACTTGCAACCTTCGCTCTATATGTGTTCCTAGCACACCAAGCCATCGGGCTGATTTGTTCAAGGACAAGAAGTTCTTCTAAGAGCATGCCTTATGCAAGGACTTCAATATCCTCGATTATGATTCCCCACCGTAACTCGGTAGTGTTTTATTATAAGACTACTAGGTGGTACGCTCGCTAGGACCGCATGTCCACATGGGTGTAGCGTAACCAGCTCATGTTTTGAGCTTGCTATCGTAGTTCATGTCCCGAGAATCTCGCAACGCCATCTCGCGAGTTGTGTTGCAACCTTCCTTTTCGCATATGATGAGTCCAAGTATCCTATTACCAATCAGATCTGAATCTCAGAGATATGATGGTTGGAACATTCCAGCAGCTTGCATTTCGCCTCAGCTTGCACCGCCCTTGTGCCATTTCACTATGGGCTGCCTTCTTAGTAATTCTTGTCTAGGATCATCTTCAAAAGTGGACTTACCATGGGTCCCATCCACCGTGATAAGCAAAAATCATCCATTGTTGTCTTCAACAAGGTAGTCCACATCATCCATTCTAGTCCGGTGTACCATTCTTTTGCATTCCACCAAATGATCGCCAGATTGCTTAGGCTGGTATAGAGTTCCAATGATCTATGGATCAAAAGTAATTCTTTTGCCACTTAAGGAATAGTTCTTTGCGCCACCTTTCTCGAGGTGCCCCGTTGTTGGATCATGACAATTATTTCTCGCCACCTTGACACCATCCACCATCTTTCTAAGCTGGAATTGTCGCCACCAATCAAACCCCGCTGCTTGTTCTTCCATCCTCTCGATGTGTTTTGTGTCTCAACTCGAGATGTGTCACCATCCCAGTCCGTGAGTCGATCATGTTTGCTTGATCTTCGTGAAGATCGAATCATGTAGGGTTTCCTTTCTTCGTTGTCGTGGGTGAGGATCTCAAGACGCCAAGACCAAGATGATGGAATGAATCAACATCTTCGGAGGGCAAATGGATCATGAAGATTGTGATAGTTTGTGACTTCCTATTCCTCTTACTCACGCCTTGAATCTCGGGCAGATTCTTGTTTAGTGGGGTGAGCTCACAGCCCTAGATCAGCCCTAGAGCTTGCTTGTAACTAGTGGCATTGCATCCATGCATCATGTTTAATTTCATGAAAATTTGAAATGGGGATGACCAAGCCCTAGCACCAAAAAACAATTCAAATAGGTTCAACTAAGAAATATTTTTCAATGAACTAAATGGACTTCAAAATGTTCTCATATCCGCAAATGCTTTAAAACATAACCAGGGTGATGCACATTTTTCCATGACATTTGGACTTTTGAATTAATTCATATGGTATTTGCATTTGGGCATTTAAATACTATAAAATACTTTAATGCTCAAATAATCATAAACTGAGATGTTTGTTGTTGGAAATATTCCAAACAAGGACATCGACCAGTTTCATGATTTTTGGAAATGCTCGCATTTTTATTAAAGCCAAACATAATTACGTAAAATATAAAATATAAATAAAAGAGAGAGAGAGAATACCTACCTGAATCCTTACCTCCAACCCCACTCAAGCCCCACCTGCCCAGCTCTTCCCTCCTCCTCGCGCCAGATGGCCCAGCCCACCAACCGCCTCACCGCTGTCAGCTACCTTCGCCAAGAGGCAGGAGGGACACGGCGATCGCCGAGCTCGCCACGCCTCCTCCCCCTCCGCTGCCACCGAGGCGCCTGACAGGCCTCGCGACGCCTGCGCCCTCGCCTCCTCTCCTCACTCGCTGCTCCTCTCTTCCCCTCCGCCCTCTTCCCGAGCTCACCGAACGGAGCCGCCGCCACCGACGAGCTCCACCATCGCCACCGACCTCCCACGGCCAGCTATTCCGCCCGAGCCCCGCCACCACCTCGAATCTCCCGCCACACGCGACGGAGAAGCCCCGAGGCGCCGCCCGCTTCCTCCTCGACTCCTGGTCCTGCCGTCCTGATTGCCGGTTCGATGCTCCTCGAGCTCGCTGATGTCATCGCCAGACCCGTGAGCTCCTCGCTGCTTCCTCTTCCCGACTCGTTCTCCCTCTAGCCACTGCTTCCACTGCGGATCAAACCCGCCGCCAGGACTGGCCGACGTGCTCGCCACCTAGTGGCCCGTGCCGTCGGTTTCACCTTCTCCCCGCTGCATAGATCACGAGGTGCCTCGCACGAGCCTCCCGCCATCAGAAGGCCGACCCGAAGCCGCTCGAGCTCCGGCGACCACCACGGCCGACGCCGGACGACTCCGCCATCTTAGGCCCAGCCCAGTATCTACTCGACGCGACGAGCGCCAGCACATAGACGCCTCCCGGTATTTGGTCACGGAGGAGGAAACTCGATTCTCCGCTGCCTCGGCTCCGGCGATGAGTCATGGTCAACTCCGCTGAAGTTGACCTGGTTTGACCATGGTTTGACCTCCCCTGCATCACCGATATGTGGGCCACCCCTAACATTTTAGTTAGTATTAGCTTAACACTAATTAACCTAGGTTAGTTAGCTAGTTAGTCGCACTAGTGGGCCCTGCCCCACAAAAATTTTAGCTGAATTAACTTAAGGCTAAATAATCAAGTTAAATAGTTGTGCCATCGACACGCTGGGACCGCAGTCAGGTTTGACCCGACCAGCTCTGACCTGATGACGCCATGCAACGCTCAGCGACGCAAGAACCCTTTTCTGAATTATTTTAATTCAGAAATTCTAAAATGCCCTAAACTTCTAAAATTCATAGAAATTCATCTCAGAATCCAAATTAAATAATTTATATATGAAAATGATCGAAAAATATGAAGAATCTGTTTATGGCACTTTCATGCATGATTAAACAAGTTAACCTCACTGAATAGGATGAATCATGATTAGGGCAATTTATGAACTAGCATTTGGAGTTGAGTTCAACCTTGTTTGAATTCCACTTCAACTAACTTGGATTATCGTTGCATTAGGTGAATTCAGTTCCTTAACATGCTCATGCATCATATATGTGCATTGCATTGATTGTATTCTTCCTCGCTTCGGTGTTTGTCCCTCTCGTAGACGATGTTCGATGATTGTTCGATGACACGGATGAAGAACTATATTATCTTCGTAAGTGCTGTGCAAGCAAAACCCCTTGTTCATTCCGATATAATCCCACTCTCTCGCTCCTGCTCTATTTTACGCATTAGGACAACAACGACTCATGTGTTACTTGCTGGTAGTTGAACCCTTTATCCTCTCGTGATGACTGTCATTCCACAAGAATTAGATGAAACCCACTAGCATGAGTAGGAGTTGTTTGAGCCCTTCAGCCTACTCATTCATGCTTGTTTGTCATGCTTGCTACCGCTTAGAGTTGAGTCAGTCCGATTCATCGGGAATGAATTGGAAAGTGGTGAACATGTCCTCACTGTGTGAACTAAGTGTGTGAACACGATTTGGTAAAGGTAAGGTGAGAGGCCATGTAGGAGTACATGGTGGGTTGTCTCATTGAAACCGCCCTCAGAACTGAGTTCTGTGTTTGTGATCCATGAACAGCTATTACCACACATTGGGTTCCGTAACTCACCTCTCGACTTATTAATCAACTTGATCTCGGCCCAGAGTTGCAACTAGTTTCGTGTTTGTAGGTAGTGTTAGTAGTCTACCAAGTGGCACCCTGCATGTGGGCTTGGGATGACTAGGCACAAGGGCACGGTGTACCAAGTGGCACCCGTTGGGCTTGGGAACCCTGCCACATCGCTTGGGGTCGTGAGCACACCCCGCCGGATCTCCTTGCGGATGGAACCCGAATAGGCGATAAACCTCGACGAGACTTGTGTGGTTAGTCGTCGGTCGACTTCTCGCCCACTTCCGCTTGAAGGTTGCCGAGGTACATGACGGTAGTATGCATAAGTGGCAGAGCGAGTGAAGAAGTACACCGCAGGTTATCATTATCTATTCAATAGCCGATTCCTGATATGGAAACTTGGACCCTTGCATAGTTCATAGACAAGGAAAGTGGATACCTAAAATACGCAAGATAAGCGTGAGTGCTATGGATGCTTCTCGAGGTAGACGGAGCGGATCCATAGTGGTGTATTTGATATGGTGAATATGTGGACTGTAGCGCCACCTCAAAAGAGTTGCTTGCAAATGAGTCCAGATAGCCACCGAGTCAAAGCTGGCTTGCTGCACCAAACTCCACCACCCCTTTTGATAATGATGCATATGTAGTTAGATCTGATAAGTCTTGCTGAGTACAATTGTACTCACGCTTGCTTATTTTATGTTTTGCGAGAGACGCGCCTCGCTTAGTAGTTCCATGTGGGCTTCGACGCTTAGCTTGTTACCTCAGCTACGATCTTGTGCCCTCGGCAGATCTCGGTAGATAGTCGCTTCTCACCTTTTCCATTTATAGATGTCTGTACCTGCACATGTTTAGCTTCCGCTTGTGCTTTGACTTGTATGTTTCGAAAGTTGGGTCATGAGACCCATGTTTGTAATATCTCTCCTGAGCCTAATGAATAAATATTTGAGTCGAGAGTTATGTTGTGATGCCATGTTGTATCTACGCATATTGAGCATAATGTGTATGTTTGAAATGCTTGGTATGTGGGGTCCACAAACTAGTTCTTTATCCTTGGCAGCCTCTCATATGGGGAAATGTAGTCTCGGCTTCGAGCGATAGTAGACCGCACATGCCTGGTTCACCGGAGTCCTCGCTAGCCCAAAGACTACCGCTTGGACACTTGATCGGCCGGGCATGTGTTTCACTTGCCTATGTCCTGTTCTTCGGGAAATGTCACGCGTGTTATTCGAGTCCTGCTTAGCCTGCTACAGCCCGATACCGGAGTCCTCATAGCCCAAAGGTTACAGCCCGAATATATACGCTGATGACCGACATGCTCGATGTGATTCATGTATGCCTGTCCCCATAGGTTAGCGCCGTGGTTCACGATCAGCCATGTCGGCCCGGTTCTTTGTCATATGGATGCTAGCGACACTATCATATACGGAGCCAAAGGCGAAACGGTCCCGGCCATGGTAAGGTGACACCTGGGAATACCGTGCGGAGGCCGCAAGTGATATGATGTGTTACATGCTAGATCGGTGTGACTTAGGATCGGGTCCCGACATCTCCGCCCTTCGCAGATGAGCTCATTTCGGGACCGCTATCCGAGATGATAGAGAGCGAGACGCCCGTCCGGGCGCCATGGATAGGGCGACGAGCTCAAGTGTCGCCACGAGGGAGCTCCGGTGTGGCAAAGCCGATAGTTCGGCGCCAATCGTGTACGGTCAAGGATCTCGCTTGAGAAGGCGTTTATCTCGTAAGATCAGCACGCATTGATAAGCATGGTGATTGAAAGGATTTCGCCGCCAAGGCAGGTTGCATGATGCCGCCGAGTTTACCGGGGGTTTGAGGTACGAAAATGATACACCTTTTAACAGTTTTGCATATAGAATGCGCCAGATAGATAGTAGCCCCGAGACTCGGTAGGTTGTCGATATCGACAGCGCGTCGAGGATCAAAATTGCAGGTTTAAATTCGCCGTGCCGATGCAGGTGGCGGGTCGTCCGGGGCCAGCCGGACGATGGAGTTGCTGAACTAAAGCGGCAACTCGATGTGGGATGAAGACATCGCCGATCAACAAAGCGACTTGATGAGTCGCAAGGTAAG
>JAHIAM010009843.1:0-10509 GCA_021605205.1 Aegilops longissima | reverse complement strand
ATTGAGACTTAATCACATGGTGATGTGAACTAGTTTAAGACACTAGTAAACTTTTTGGATGTTGGTCACATATGTGACCTATCGTGTTAATCACATGGCGATGTGAACTAGATTATTGACTCTAGTGCAAGTGGGAGATTTAAATATGCCCTAGAGGCAATAATAAATTAGTTATATTTCCTTGTTCATGATAATCGCTTATTATTCATAAATTGTATTGACCAAACAAGAATACATGTGTGATAATAGACAACACCATGTCCCTAGTAAGCCTCTAGTTGACTAGCTCGTGATCAATAGATGGTTACGTTTACCATGGAATTGGATGTCATTGATAACGGATCACATCATTAGGAGAATGATGTGATGGACAAGACCCAATCCTAAGCCTAGACAAAGATCGTAGTTCAGGCTAGAGCTTTTCCAATGTCAAGTATCTCTTCCTTAGACCATGAGATCGGCAATTTTGACACCGAGGAGTGCTTTGGTGTATCAAACGCCACAACGAATCGGGTGACTATAAAGGTGCACTAAGGTTCTCCAAAGGACCATTGGGTTGACACGGATCGAGATCGGATTTGTCACCCGAGGAGGGTATTCTCGCCCACTCGGTAGGACATCATATAAACAATGTGACCAAGGGGTTGATCACGGATGATGTGTTACAAGGTAAAGAGACTTGCCGTAACGAATTGAACAAGGTATCGGATACCGACGATCAATCTCGCAAGTACAATACCGCCAGACAAAGGGAATTGAATGGATTGATTGAGTCCTTGACATCGGGTTCATCCGGGAGATCATCGTGGAATATGGGAGCCAAATGGGTATCCAGATCCCTTGTTGGTTATTGACCGAGAACGCCCTGGCATGTCCGTTGTCTCCAACCCGAGGGTCTACACCTTAAGGTCTTTGATTAGGTTATATAGGGCTTGTATGTGGTTAACGAATGTTGTTCGAGTCCCGGATGAGATCCCTTGACGCACGAGGAGTTCCAATGGTCCGGAGGTAAAGATTTATATATGGAAGTCCTTTTTGAACCAAAGCCCATACTTTGATGATGGTCCACCGAGGGTCCTGGGGTCCACCAAGGGGGCCACCTCCCCGGAATTGGGGCCAAGTGGAGGAACCAGCCCCTGGGGGGCTGGGCCCCACAAGGGCCCAAGGATGGTGGGGGGGCAACTTGTCCAAGGGCCCAAGGCCCATCTAGTGGGCGCCCCCCTCCTCTGGCCCCCCCAAACCCATCTAGGCTGGCCGCCACCCCTAGGGGTGGAACCCCTGGGGGCGCCCCTCCCTTCCCATATATTGAGGCCCGGGGCCCAAACACACGAGAGCCTCCTCCAAAGCAGCCCCGCCTCTTCCTTCCCCTTTTGGTCGGGGCCCCTCGGGATTGCCACCCCCACCACCACCATGCCGCGGCTGCTGGATGGAGTCTTCTCAACCTCTCCTCTCCTGCTGGATCAAGGCGGGAGACGCCACCGGTTACGGTGTTGAACGCGGGTGGTCTGCTCGGCACTTGATCATCGGTGATTTGAATCACGACAGTAACTTCTTCAACCCGCTCATGAACGCTCGCTTAGCGATCACAAGGGTATGTAGATGCATCCTTCCTCGCTTAGTTTCTCCATAGATAGATTTGGTGACACGAAAAATTTTGAATTTCCCACGCTCCCCAACACTATATCGCGAGCTTAGGGCCCGGCCCGGAGAAGTCATATCGCGAGTTTAGGCGGCCCCGCGCCGTGGAGATCATCACCTACCACCCGTGCCGACGGAACTCATCCCCACACTTTGCCGGATCGGAGTCCGGGATCGCCATCGAGCTGAACGGGCGTAACTCGGGGTGGACGTCGTGCTTGATCGGTCGGATCATGAAGACGAATACATCAACCTTGGTTATAACGCTGCTTTCACGAGGGCACGTGATACACTTCCTCTCGCTATGCCATCACCATGGTCTTTTGCAGGAAAATTGTTGAAATTACTACGCTCCCCACCTTACCCTCGCCTTTGTCCACCGAGCAAGTTATCCACATAGACATGCCATGTCGCCAACAACTAGGTCCCACCGTCAAAACGATGTTAAAACAAGCAAAACGTGATATCGTGTTATGTGTCACATACCCCCCAAGGGTGGCATTTTAGGCCTTCACCTTTGTAGGATTCTATGGATAGGATTTTCAAAGGACAAAATATATTCCGTGAAGCCCTTGGTTTATAGGAATCAATCCTTCTCATTTCAAAGGAAAAAATATGGCACAATGAAAATTTTTCATCCTATGCATCAATGGCATCTTTTTTCTTGGGATTGAGATACATGTCATCTCATTCCTATAATTTTCCTATTCCTATGAACCAAAGGTGGCCTTATGGTTTTAGTGACCGGATGGTTTTCTAATAACCTTCCCCAATTGTGGTGGCTTTTGCATTTAATCAATGATGTGGGACAACAATTATGCATCATCTTTTGTTGTATGAGAAATCTATGGACCACGATGTCCTCACAATAGGTGTCGTGGTTTCCCAACCAGATGTCCTCGTGAAAGGACTTAGTCGGGAGCCATCCAGGGTTAACTTGAAGGGGTTAAAGGACGAAAGACACAAGAGTTTATACTAGTTCGCCCCTTCGATGAAGGTAAAAGCCACGCCTAGTTGTGATGGATTGATGGGTTTCATGACTAGGAGCAAATAAGCTTCGCTTAGGCCTCGAGTTGTTGTTGTTCTGTTTTGAACCGCCGTCGCCCCTTTATATACAAAGGTTAACCCTCGGTTAGAGTCCCGACCCATACAAAGTGTCCGCTGCTTCCTTTCTAACTTATATTACAAGTTTACATAATCATGGCGGTTTACCACTACGGGCCCTAATCCCTTTTGGGCCGGGGCTTCAAGCTTTACTAGTTGAACGCCATCTTCAAGACCTTCATGGCTTCAAAGATGTTTAAGGGAACTGGCCTCGGCCGTTTATACTTAGTAGCTATATCCTCAACATTAGGCCCCGCATTGATTTGAATTTATTCATGTCAATCTTCAACACTAAAAATATCTTGTAAACATCCTTTGTATTTTCAACCGCCATATTGACTTTCCTGAATTTTGTAAACCGATTGACTTCTCCTGAATATTTTAAACCGCGGACGCTATCTTCAGCACCGCAAATCCCATGACATCATTCTGCATAAAAGGATTAAAAGATTCCTTTATTAATGATTATCTCGAAATCGAGGCGCGCGCCACTCGCCGCCGGACGCCTTTGATTCTCGCTACCGCCATTTACTCTTTTCCTTATAAATAAAGCCCGAGGGCACCTTTTTCTCTCTTCGATCTTTTCTTCCTCGCGACGCTCACTAAGTTCCGCCCCCCCACCTTCGAGAATCACCAACCAAGGCCGCCTGATCAACCTGAATTAGATCGAGGTTCATCGCCCCTCCCCGTAATCGCAACGGTAAGTTTTCGCTCTCGCCCTTAGATCTGCATTAGGTTTTACAAGCTCATGGATAGCTTCCATTTTCCTCTTCATCCTACCTTCGCCATGTAGTTTTGATCCAAAAACTATAGATCTCCTACGTAGTCTTTGTTTTTAATACTAGCAGCCCTTCCTTTTCTTCCGTAAAGTATGCATCCTTCCCGCTTTACTTGAACGCTTTTTAAAGAACGCAGAAAACTGCTTTATAGATGCGTAGATCCAAATAGATTTGAACATTGTGTGAAACCTGTTTCGCAACACTTAGGAAAATTTTGAATCGGGCCTTTATGGGCGGTTTAATCCTTGATGGCCAATCCGCCATATGTCATTAGCCCTCTTAAACCGCCAACTTGACCTTGCATTGTATTTTCACCGTTTAAGACTGAATTTTTCACTTACAAACCATGGACAGAAACCGCACTGCTTGATTTTCTTTCAGCCCCCTTCCGAATGGCAAACAATTTATCGCTGTAATTGGGTTCCCCCGGATCACAAACACAACTCAATGGCTACGCTACCACCGGCGCTTTAGCCTCAAAAATGTTCTCCATCGCGAAGTTCCGAATCGGAATGTCCACCGAACCTCAAGAAGGAGAAGTGATTGTTTTATGCAACACCAGACCGGGATTCAGCCCGCCCGATCAAAAATTTCGGATGTCCTCGCAAGCTTCCAACTCCATCCACAAGATATTGGTCCAACTCCGGTCCAATATATGCAACTTTCAAGTATTCCAAGTCTATCTTCAAGAAGAACCAACCGGAGTTATTTGAGATTTTTTTCATTTGAACCGCCGACAGAATTTTGACGGTCCTAACAAACTTGTGGCTTCAATCCGTAAAAGGAAGGAAGTGGACTTCCTCACGCCAAACATCATAGCCATCCTAAAGATTGGAATCAAACCTGGTTCTATTGTCGAACACTGCCCTAACGGAGAAAACCTTTGCCGGTTATCGCCACCGCTTAGCAACAGCCACCCATTGCCTTCAAAATACCGCCAGTAACGGAAAATTTTGCACCTCAAATTACCAAGCCCGGCCTGGCCAACGGTTTAACCGGTATTGACCTTGTCCGTTGGTTTTTAGGGCATCTTGCCATTAAGCCGCCCGGATTGATGCACGAATATACCGTGACGCTAAAGATCCTCAACGACATCACAAACTATCAATAACTGAGCTTGAAGTTACCAAACAAAGGAAGAAAGTGCTCGATGAACCGATTCGGATGCAGCCAAACCGGTTGGCTGCTCGATCTCCAAAAACCCGTAAGGTTCCTCTCATTACTCTACCGATTTGATTCCATATTGATTGTATTAATCCTCTCAGAAATTTCAGGCTAACAGCCCTTTTTGAAACGAACAAACCGCCCGGTTCCTCGCAAAGACCAAGACCACCAAGAAAATGCAAGAGGAAATCCGAGTCTTCCAACCGCCAAGATGAAATCGATGCCGAGGTAGAGCTTGACTCACTTGGTTCTTTTTTCATTCATTTTATTGATTAACCTGTGATGACGCCGAGGCCAGCCATGCGTAACCCGTGA
Organism: Aegilops longissima; assembly: GCA_021605205.1. Taxonomy (NCBI): domain Eukaryota; kingdom Viridiplantae; phylum Streptophyta; class Magnoliopsida; order Poales; family Poaceae; genus Aegilops; species Aegilops longissima. The sequence continues at coordinate 5,509 of JAHIAM010009843.1, read as the reverse complement.
GGTAATCCTTCTTTTCCGATTCGATCTTGTACCGTTAAAAGAATTCTCCGGACATCCGGAAAGTGAAACAATCTCACCCTATGTGTTGGGGAACGAGTAATTTCAAAAATTTTCCTACGATCACGCAAGACCATGGTGATGGCATAGCAACGGAGGGAAGAGGTCCGCCCACGCACCAGACCGAAGCGAAGCGCATAACAACGCTGTTGATGTAGTCGACGCCTTCACGATCCGACCGATCCAAGCACCAACGAGGCACCTCCGAAGTTCTCCACGCTCAGCTGATGACGATCCCCGACCCGATCCAGCAAAGTGTCGGGATGAGTTCCAAAGACGACGGCGGGGACGATGTTGATGCTCCAGACGAGGGCTTCGCCTTGCCCACACATGATTCTCCCGGCAGGCTTCCTAAGCTCCGCGACGATATGACCAGGGAATATGGTGGAAGGGGCACCGACACGGATAAGGAAAGATCCAAGATCAACTTGTGTGTCATGGGTGCCCTGCCTCGATATAAAGGAGCAAGGAGGAGGTCCGCCCAGGAGGGCGCATTAAGGGGAGTCCCACTCCCACCGGAGGACTCTTTTTCCTAGTCCAACTAGGAGAAGGGGGGGGGAAGTGGAGAAGGAAGGAGAGGTGGCTGGCCCCAAACCCCTTGTCCACCGGATGGCTTGGGAGGGCGCCCACCTCCCCGGCTCCTTCCCACTAAGGTCCATTAAGGCCCAATACTTTCCCTGTATTCCTGTAACTCCCGGCATTCAAAATACCCAATCACTGAACCTTCCAACTCCAATATAGTCGCCCAATATATCGATCTTTACGCCTGACCATTTCGAGACTCCCATGTCCCCGATCTCATCCGGGACTAACTCCTTCGACATCAAAACTCATGAACTCATAATATAACCGCATCAAACTTTTGCAGGATTTACGGGTTCGAGAACTATGTAGACATGACCAGAACTATTCTTGGTCAATAACCAATAGCGAACCTGATGCCCATATTGGTCTTTACATATTCTACAAGATCTTTATCTCAAACCGATAACAACATACTTTGTTCCTTTGTCATCGGTATGTTACTTAAGATTCGATCGTGGATCCAATACCTAGTTCAATCTCGCTATCGGTAAGTCTCTTTACTGTCCGAATATCTCTCACAACTAACTCATTAGTTGTAATGTTGCAAGGCTTAATGATGTTTTACCGAGAAGGCCCGGATACCTCCCACAATCGGAGGACAAAACCTAATCTCAAATAAACCCAACAAGTACCTTTGGAGACACCAAAGTCCTTTATAATCACCCATTAGCAGACGCTTGGGTACCAAATTTCCCGTAAACGGAGTTGCATAACTCAAGTTACGAACATGTATAGGTCATGAAGAAAGCATTAGCAACATACTAAACGATCAAGTGCTGTTAATGAATGGGTCATGTCAATCCACATTCTCCTAATGATGTGATCCCATTAATCAAATGACAACACATGTCTATGGTTAGGAAACATAACCATCTTCGATTAATGAGCTAGTCTTGTAGAGGCATACTAGTGACTATCTGTTTGTCTATGTATTCACACATGTATTATGTTTCCGTTAATACAATTCTAGCATGAATAATAAACATTTATCATGATATAAGGAAATAAATAATAACTTTATTATTGCCCTAGGGCATATTTCCTTCCCTCCCACTTGCACTAGAGTCAATAATCTAGTTCACATCGCCATGTGATTTAACATCAATAGTTCACATCTATATGTGGTTAACACCCATAGTTCACATCGACATGTGACCAACACCCAAAGGGTTTACTAGAGTCAAGAATCTAGTTCACATCGCTATGTGATTAACACCCAAAGAGTACTAAGGTGATCATGTTTTGCTTGTGAGATAATTTTAGTCAACGGGTCTCATTCTTTAGCCGTAAGTATTTTGCAAATTTCTATGTCACAATGCTCGACGAGCTACTTCAGCTAATTGCCCACTTTCTATATGTATCCAGATTGAGACTCGAGTCATCTAGATTAGTGTTAAACTTGCATCGACGTAACCTTTACGCATTTAACCTTTTTCACTTCCATAATCGAGAAACATATCCTTATTCTACTAAGGATAATTTTCACCGCTGTCCATTGATCTATTCCTAGATCTCTATTGCACTTTGCCAATCTTAGTGGTAGGGTATGCAATAGATCCGTACACAGATGACATACTTTATAGAACCTATGGCTGATGCATAGGAATGACTTTCATTCTCCTTCTATCTTCCGCCGGGTCGGGTTTTGAGTCTTACTCAATCTCACAAACAAAAGAACTCTTTCGATGTTCCATTTTGAACTACTTCAAAATCTTGTCAAGGTATGTATTCATTGAAAACTTATCGCCGCCTTGATCTATCTCTATAGATCTTGATGCTCAATATGTGAGCTTCACCGAGGTCTTTCTTTAAAAAACCCTTTCAAACACCCTTTATGCTTTGGTAATAATTTTACATTATTTCCATCAACAATATGTCATTCACATATACTTATCGAAAGGCGAGTGCTCCCACTCACTTTCTTGTAAATACAGTTTCACCGAAGTCCAGATAAACTATATGCTTTGATCAACTTATCCGGGTATTCCAACTCCAGATGCTTGCACCAATAGATGGATCGCGAGCTTGCACATTTTGCTAGCACCTTTAGGATTGACAAAACCTTCTTGCATCATATACAACTCTTCTTTAAGAAAACCATTAAGGAATGCAGTTTTGACATCCATTTGTCGATTTCAAAATGTGGAATTTAATATGATTCGGAGACTTTAAGCATCGAAAAAAGAAAATCTCATTGTATTCAACATCTTGAACTTTGTCAAAACCTTTTTCGAAAGTCTAGCTTTGTAGATAGTAACACTACTATCAAGATCGCCTTCCTCTTGAAGATCCATTTATATAATATGGCTTGCCGATCATCGGCAATTCCATCAAAGTCCATACTTTGTTCTCATAATGGATCCCATCTCGATTTCATGGCCTCAAGCCATTTCAGAATCGGGCTCATCATCGCTTCCTCATAGTTCGAGGTTCATCATGGTCTAGTAACATGACTTCTAGAATAGGATTACCATTCACCGTGCGATCTTACTCGAAGACCCACGAGGTTTGGTAGTAACTTGATCTAAGTTTCATGATCATCATCATTAACTTCCTACTAATTGGTGTAGGAATCATCGAACTGATTTCGTGATGAACTACTTTCCAATAAGGGAGAAGGTACAATTACCTCATCAAGTTCTACTTTCCTCCCACTCACTTCTTTCGAGAGAAACTTTTCTAGAAAGGATCCATCTTAGCAAAAAACTTGCCTTCGGATCTGTGATAGAAGGTGTACCCAATAGTTGCCTTTGGGTATTCTATGAAGACGCATCTGATTTGGTTCGAGCTTATCGTGAAACCTTTTTCACATAAGCATCACAACTCCAAACTTTAAGAAACGAAGCTTAGGGTTTACGTTAAACCATAGTTCATACGTGTCCCGACGGATTTAGATGGTGCCCTATTAAACGTGAATGCAGTGCTCTAATGCATAACCCCAAAACGATAGTGGTAAATCGGTAAGATACACCATAGATCGCACATATCAAAATAAAGTACTTACGACGCTCGACACACCATAACGCTGTGGTGTTCCATATGGAGTTGCTAAACTATTTCACATTGTTTCAAATGAAGACCAAACTCAGAATCCAAATATTTATCTCCACGATCGATCGCAGAAACTTTATTTTCTTGTTACGATGATTTTCCACTTCACTCGAAATTCTTTTGAACTTTTCAATTATTTCGACTTATGTTTCATCAAGTAGATAAACCCATATCTGCTCAAATCATCTGTGAAGGTCGAAAATAACAATACTTGCCACGAGCATCAACATTCATTGGATCGCATACATCAAGATGTATTATTTCCAATAAGTCAAGAGTTTGTTCCATTGTTCCGAGAACGGAGTTTTAGTCATCTTGCCCAAAAAGCACGGTTCGCAAGCATCAAATGATTCATAATCAAGTGATTCCAAAAGTCCATCAGATGGAGTTTTCTGCGCTTTACACCAATATGATTCTAAACGGCAAAGGCACAAATAAGTTGCACTATCATTATTAACTTTGCATCTTTTGGTTTCAATATTATGAATATTGTATCACTATGATCGAGATCCAATGAACTATTTTCATTGGGTGTGTAACCATATAAGGTTTTATTCATGTAAATGTAACAACAATTTATTCTCTTACTTAAATGAATAATCAGACAAATAAACATGATCAAATCATATTTATGCTCAACACCAAATAACACTTATTTAGGCTCCACACTAATCCCAAAGTATAGGGAGGCGATGATCATATCAATCTTGAACATTCCAACACTCATCGCCCTTCCCTTCAACTAGTCTCGCTTATTCCAGAATTCTGTTCAGTTACTAATCTTAGTAACCAAAAGTATCAAATACTGGGATACTATAAACACTAGTAAGGAACACATCAATAACCGATATCAAATATACTCTTGTTCACTTTGCCATCCTCTTATCCACCAAATATTTGGGGTATTTCCCCAGGACCATTTCCTATGCAAGGTAAACCGCCGGTTTGGTTCAGCTTTGGGTTTCTTCATGGAGGACAACTTGCTTGTCATTCTACTTGAAGTTCCCCTTCTTTCCCTTTCCTTTTTTTGAAACTAGTGGTCTTGTCAATCATCAACACTTGATGCTCTTTCTTGATTTCTACCTTCCCGATTTCAACATCACGAAGAGCTCGGGAATTATTTTCGCCATCCCTTGCATATAAGTTCATCAAAGTTCTACTAACTTAGTGATGGTGACTAGAGAATTTCCAATCACTATCTTATCCGAAGATTAACTCCCACTTGATTCAAGTGATTGAAGTACTGATAATCTGAGCACATGCTCACTAGTTGAGCATTTCTCCATCTTTTAGCTATAGAACTTGTTGGAGACTTCATCTCTCAACTCGGTATTTGCTTGAAATATTAACTTCACCCGAACATCTATATGGTCCATGAATTCAAAACGCCTTTGAAGTCCCGATTCTAAGCCGCTAACATGGTGCACTAAACTATCAAGTAGTCATCATATTGAGCTAACCAAACGCTCATAACGTCAGACGCTCATATTGAGCTAGCCAAACGCTCATAACGCCCTTCCCCCAATAGGTCCGTACCAGCGGCATTAGAATAATTTTCTCAGAGAATGAGGATAAACCCGATCACGGATCCAATCCGCATCATTGCTACTAACATTTTTCAATACAATTTTCTAGGAACACATATAAAACATAAAAACAACGCGAGCTATTGATCTAAAATATAATTTGCAAAATACTACCAGACTAAGTTCATGATAAATTTAAGTTTAATTAATCATATTAAAAACCTCCCACTTAGACAGACATCTCTCTAGTCATCTAATGATTACGGATCCAAATCAACTAAACCATGTCC
>JAHIAM010009842.1:0-11481 GCA_021605205.1 Aegilops longissima | reverse complement strand
AGTTCTTTATACTATCACCAAGTTACTAGAACTTGGATGAACTATAATATGGGATGAAAATAATTTTGACTCTTCGGAACAATCGGTGAAGGTAGAAATCAAGAAAAGCATCAAGTGTTGATGGTTGACAAGACCACTAGTTTCAAGTAAAGGGCAAGGAAAGAAAGGGAACTCAATAAGAATGGCGCGTTGCCACTCCCATGAAGAAACCCAAAGCTAGACTCGCTTCAAACTGAAAGTGCTTCTACCGCAAAGGGACTGTGGTCGGTGTCAAAACCGGCGGATCTCGGTAGGGGGTCCCGAACGGTGTCTAAGGTGGATGGTAACAGAGGCGGGGACACGATGTTTACCCTGGTTCGGCCTCTCGATGGAGGTAATAATTACTTCCTCGCTTGATTGATCTTGATAATATGAGTATTACAAGAGTTGATCTACCATTTAGATCGTATAGGCTAAACCCTAGAAGCTAGCCTATGGTATGATTGTTATTGTCCCATGCATAAACCCTCCGCTTATATAGACATCGGAGGGGGCTAGGGTTACACGAGTCGGTTACAAGGAGGAGATCTACATATCTGTCGGATTTCGGGTTCCGGCTGCACTTCTATGTTCAACTCGCACGCGGAGATCTCACCCCAACCTACCTACGCCTCGTCAGCCCAAGGATCTAAACTACACGAAGAAAAGAGAGGACACATGGTTTATATGTTCAAGCCACCTGCGTGTGTAATACCCTACCCAGGTGGTGTGGTGGATTGGCCGGGGCTGACGATGAACAATAAAGGGAGAACACCTATGAGGGGCTGTTCTGAGCTGGTGCGATGAACTACTAGGGAGTTCGCCGCTTCTCTTTCTCTCTAGATGCCGATCCTCTCTCCGATCGATCCCTTCTTTCCCTTCTTTTTCCTCTTCCCCTTGCCTTGGTGGTGGCTAGCTCTATTTATAGTGGGAGGCCCCGGCCCTTCCCAAATATTGAGGGAAGGCGCCAACAATTGGCTTGTTTTGAAGGGGAACATCTAGTACACTTATCCCGACTAAAGTCGGTCCCGCCGCCAAAGACTCGTTGACGCCGCTTGGGCTCCAACGATGACCTCTTCCCGCCGCTCTGCTGGTCTTGGTCTTGTTGCAACCAAACGGTTGCCTTTTTCTCGATGCTCGCAGGCTTGCCTCCTTTGCACCAAAGGGGAAATGAGGACATGCACGGTTGGCGCTTGCGGCCTTTGGCCGTTGGAGGGCCATGGGCACCTCGTGAGGTACCCCACCTTGATCTCTCCGCCCTCGCGAGCCACCGAGGAGGCCGTGGCTCAGGAAGCTTCCGTGTCGCCTCTGAGGCTTGGCCCCCGAGGGTCTTGAGCTTGTGTTAATGAAGATGGGTCGATGGCCACCCCTTGAGCCACGCCGCAGCCGCAGGGCAAGTCGTACCCTGCTCCTGCACCGACAAGAGCCCCGGCCCAAGGCGCCGCCTGACTTGGCTTAAGGAAGAGAAGGGGCGGCGGCGCCATGGGCCCCAACAGCTGGGGTTTGGCGTGGCGGTTGATTGACACGGCCCCTCGCTTCGCGCCGGCAACTACACGAATCGACAAGTCCCTGCATGCAAAGCGTAGTCATGATTACCGGGATCGGGAGGCGACGGTTGGCCTCCCCTCTATATGTCGAACGGCACGAGCCCTTCCAGCCATCTCTTCTTGCTTCTCCTTCTTCTCCATCCTGCCCTTGCTCCACATTTGACAATGGTCTGATCCACCGATTCTCCGCAAAGAGAAAGGAAAGGCCCCCGAGAGGGTCCCGATCCGCTCGCCAAGAAACGGCTAGCCCTTCCGCCGAGATGAGGGCGCCTGACAGAGGTGTCGAGGCTTCCTGCACGAGCGGCCACCGCCAGGTTCCCGCTGCCCTTTACGCCCGCATTGAGGGCCCCGGAGTTGACGCCGAGCGCCACGGACGACGCCGCCGGCGCCCGGGGTCACGGCGGCGTGTTCCTCCCGAGTCCATGCCGAGGGCTCCTCCCGAGCTTGTGCTCCACGCCCCATGCCTCTCTCGCTTGGATTCGCCTTTCCTCCTCCTTCGCTTCATGATTCCGCAAGGGGTCTCTCGTCGCGCCCGCAAGGTCTTCATGACCGAGGTTGCGAGATCGCCTGGTTGCCGGACGAGGGGCGCCTCTTGATCCACCTAGAGTACGATGGCACTTCCTTGATGTTCTTCAAGGTCTTCGACGCGAAGGACGCCGGGCGAGGCTCGAGAGGCGGCCGGGCCCGCCAGGGCGAGGACTAGGCTCGCCACCGCCCCCAGCAGCCTCGGCAGCGGAGGCGCGGAGGATCCAGCGACCCGATCTTGGACCAAGACGAGCGACGACAACTACGAGCCTCCGAGCTTGCACCGCGACTGAGCCGGGCGGCGCGCTGCTTCCACCGGTGATCCGATGGGTTACGCCCTGGGCCCACGTTGATGATGGCGCTTCCGGAGACGTAGTAGCGCTTAGGATCTGCCTTTGTTCCCGCAGGAATCGAAGAACACACCCGTGGGGGCTTGTAAGGTGCCGCGGGTTCCGCTTTGTTAATATGATCCTTGTCGTGAAGTGGTGCGAGATGCTCATCCCATCTTAGCTTAGTTCCTCCTTTCAACTCGCGAGGGCTTGACGTCGCCGACTTGGTCCCGGTCCCAAGGCAGGCTTCAACCGTCGCGAGCGGTCGCGATGCCGTGGTCAAGGCCGAGGTGAGCGCCCGAGGTCCAAGAAGAGCCCCGAGTCGCGATGCTCGGAGGTCCCTTTAGCACTCAAGCAGCCATCGCTCGTGAGAAAGGAGCACGACGCTCAACACGGGATTGCATTAGGTGGGGTCGGTGTTGCGATAGCTAGTATTTCCGGAGGATGACTTATTCGTAGTCGAACCGCTTGGTGCGGCGTTAGGTCCGCAGATCGGCAGCCGAGGAGTTGCTCGCGAGGCCCCTGCTGCTTTTCCCTCTCGCCCTTTACTCCCTTTGCTTACGCCCCGTCCCGCCCGAGCGAAGCCTCGCTGGTATGCGATCACGATGCCGTGGACAAGGCTGGGGGTGAGGGCTGAGAGCCAAGGGAGTCCATGAGTCGCGATGCCGAGGTACCCCCCTTAACGCAAGCTTCGGAGAGAGAGGAAGGAGACGCCTTGAGGCCTCCCGACGCGCTTCCTTGAAGAGATCCTCGCAGTCATCACAAGAAGAACGAGTTCACCATGACAATGCAGCCAGCCATTGGTTGCCTCGAGGGGTGACGAGGCACCAAGGCTTGATGAGGTGGCACCTGCGGGCTACCGCGAAGAGCTTCAGCTTATTCAGGTTTCGGTTGCAGGGATGACCTATGCGCAAGCGCCCGGTCGTTAGGGAGCAACTCCATCGTTGGTGTCAATCGAGGGGCGACAGGTCAAACACGTTAATCACGGCGAGCAAATCCATTTAGATAGGTGCGAGAAGGCGAACATCGCTGGTTGGGACCGAGCGATTCGGGATGACGCAGCTCGAGGGGCGCCTAATAAAGTAAACTAGAAACATGGATCAAGAGATACATGCCGAGGACGGACCCACGCCCGGGAATGATGCAGTTGGGGCGCCCCACCTGAAAATGAAACTCAAGGATGTCACCCGAAATGTTGAAGATGAAGGATGCTGAAGTAGCGGACGCATGCGCGGGAAGCCGACCACGAGCCCCAGGCCCGGGCCTCGGGGCCCGGAGGCGCTGGTGGTTCGCGACCATCTCCATCTCCGCGTGACCGCGGAACGCCGCCACTTGAGCCTGTGATGTTTCATGAGGCGCTCGCTGCAGCCGTGCTCGCAAGGCGTAAGGCGAACTTAGTGGGTGGACTCCAGCGCCCACGCGAGGGGCCAGAGGCGCCCAGAGGCGTGCTGTTAAGCCCTGTAGTGATGCAGACGCAGAGCCCACCATCCCGCCTGGATGGGGAGCTACGGAGGGTAGCGGCGGCTGCCACTCATGACTCTGACCTTGCAGCTTCCAATGATCTTGGCGACGAACTCGAGGGTTTGGGCCTCCTGCCTTGCTCCTTCCCGAGGGAAACATGTTTTGAAACACGCCTCAGTGGTGCCCGAGGCCTCGTGATCTTAGCGTCGGTGGCCTCCGAGAGAGCCCCCGAGCCTTGCTTGAAGAGGCGCCGGCCGCTTTCCTATGCCATGTAGGAGGTGCCCAACAGCCGATGAGGACATCAATACCATTGTTACACCCACAGCCCCTACGCTACATATATTCGACCAATTACTAGAGCTCACGACGCCAATTAAATTATCGGTACTTTGCTTTTGGTAATGATTCTAATGTTCATGAGAATATGATGTGCTTAAATTGGATACATTTGTTTTGCTTACAAATGAAGGCCCTAGCTTGGAGAAGGATGGACATTGAGCAAGAACAAGCATGGAGATAATGCATGCAAGGGGAACAAGAACGGAGTTACAAGTGATGATTTGAGGACTTTGAAGCCACCATAATGGTGTGCATGAAGCCTTGGACGAAATATACAAGATGCTACTTCATACATGTCGTCCCGAGGCTATTCTAGGTGCTGCACACTTATTAGTGGGCCAGGCCCATGTAATTTCGAAATACTTAAGTATAGGCTGTTTTAGAGTCCGTAGTGTGGGGAAACAAGAGTTAGGGTTGATTTCGACCCTCCACCAAGGGCCACGAAATTCCTCTTCCTCCATATATACAGCCCTTAGGGCACCGCTAGACCTTGGGTTTTGTTTAGATTAAAAGTTCGCCATAGCTGCAACTTCGCTGCATTTCGCTTGTGTTCAACACTGCATAAAGGCGCACGTAACCCCACCTTGATCAATAAAGCTTTCATCTTATATTCGCAATATCCAGATTGCAATCTCAGCTTGCTTGTTCTTCGCTTGCTCGCAGGAAACAGGCCTCGTGGTCAGTTGATCGTGTTCGCGTGGTCAATAACCCTCGGAAGTTGGTTTAGCGATTGCTAAGGCGCGACGCCTCGACGCTCAGAGTCGGATCGCCAAGGTCGACTCCTCACGTAAACGATAGCCACCATCTCATCGAAACATCGGACACCTTTGCCTCTATCAAGTGGTATCAGATTTTCAGGTTGCTCGTGAGATTTTCAGTTTTCAGATTAGATCGAGTCTGTTCTTCATACCTAAAGTCCAGAAAAACCACAAAAAAATTAGGGTTAGTTCATCATATCCCAACCAATGAGCCTTTGCATAATCTTTTTAGGGTTTTGCTTTGTTGAATTTGTTGCATCGCCGTGTCTAGTTGCTGGTCTTAGCGCCTAGTCTTTTAGAGTTTCGAAGTTCTGGTCATAAGTTGTCACGCCCGCCCGCACCATCATCATCACCCTCCACCTACCATCACCGCTCAACCTGATCCATATACCACCACCAATCGGTCCATATACCACCACCGATCCATATCCATATACCCACCGCTACCACCACCGCTGCCATATACCACCAATATACCACCACCATATATCCACCACCAACTGAGTTCCTTGCATATTAGGGTTGTTTTCGAGATCCATCTAGTTTCCGATTCGTGTTTCTGCCGAGTAGGTTTCGAAAAAAAGTCCGAAACCACCTCCGCTTAGGCCCAAAATTTTCCAAAACGCACTTGTCAAAAAATTTTCGCTATCCTATTTTTAGGTGTTTCTAAGGATTGAGACAGTCGCGTTATAGAAAGTTTTTTGACCGCTCAGTTTTTGGGTCCCGGTCAAAAAAAATTTTTTTGGTCGAAAAATTTCGGCCCATCCGCGCTTGACCGGAAGAGTTTTGAGACACTCGCCATTATAGTGATTTTTCGCAAAAAAAAAAAAAGAGCAGCGAAAAAAAGCAGGCAAAAAAAAAAGTGCAAAAAAAATTTCCAGAGTGTGCTTTTCCGTGTTTGCGCAGCCGTGATTTTGTTAGTGTTCTAGGCTCGCCTCTAGCACGGTCCAGCCTAGACCAAAGACAAGACGCCGTTGAGCGCTTATTCAACTTTGCATCTCTGAATTGATTATTGTAACCCTTTTGCTACCATATTATAAGCCTTCCCAGCTCCACATACATCTACATCGTGGCTTGACTCTCCCCGTAATCGCCTATCCAAGCTTTGAGAGTTTTGACTACATCGGTTGCCGATCACCGCGCCGGGTAAGAACCGGTAAGAATTTGAGATTTGCTTGACGGATTTGTGACCGCCCACCACACCACCACCACCACTTCCTAGTAGTCCGTCAATCATATTCTTGTGTGTTTCTATTGTGCTAACCATGGCAGGATCACAAGCCGATTAGACGACGGGAGAACATGACAAACAAAGCGCTACATGATAAGTTTCAACAAATGATGAGGGGGTGGACGATGCAAATAGATTTGAAGAGGCCATGGAGAAGATAGATGGCATTGAGAAGGCGTCAAACAAGCTCGATATCAAGTTTAATGAATTCTCGCCTACCACCACCACCACCGGCTGCACCTAACGACTCTACTACAACAACACGGACTACCTCCACATCGCAACAGCCCTCCGCCGAAGCTTCCGGTCCCTTCACCGCCGCTGCGGTGCTGCTGATACTTCGGGTCCGCTGGCAAGGGGAGGATGATTATGTGAGAGCTACGAGGATGAGGTTGATCAACATCGAACCACGGCAACCACCAACCACAACCACCGGTCGCCCACATGCAAATAATGGCAATGTTCGGCTCCCCTTCAGTACGAGATCATGACCATCTCCCTAAACTGAAATTGAATATTCCACCATTTGAGGGTAGATATGTTCCTGATATATATCTTACTTGGGAATTAGAAACTGAACAACGATTTACATGTTTACAATATCCCGAGGAGAGACGTGTTCCTGCTGCTGTTTGTGCTTTCACTAGCTTTGCATGTGTTTGGTGGTCCAACATTGTAGATTATATCCTGTTCCAGCTACTTGGGCTGCTTTGAAAACTGCTATGCGACGCTGGTTCCACCATATTATCAACGTGAATTACTTCAAAATTGCAGCGCTTAAGACAAGGAAAAATTCGTAGAAGAATATTATCGTGAATTACAAACTGGCTTGATTAGATGTGGTATTGTTGAGGAGAATGAAGCTATGCTTGCACGCTCGGGTGGATTAAATAGAGATTCAGACCATTCTAGACTACAAGGATTATAATAATATCACCGATTATTCCATCTTGCTTGTAAAGCTGAACGTGAAGTGCAGGATCGCAAGCCTTGGCGCCGGACTAACTTTTTCGCAGGTCGACCTTCATCATGGACACCACGGCATCATCTACTTCCACACGCTCTACTACACCGGCACCTCGCGGCTGCCACCTCCAACCGTGATACAAGAAAGCAGGCACAACCACCACTATCCGCCAAGAGCACCGCTGGGCTACACAGAGCTCTTCTTCTTCCATGGCGCACAGGCACACAAGGATATTATTTGTCGTCTTGTAAGGGAAGAGGACATTTTATAGAGAATGCCAATCTCAGCGGTGATGATTGCTACCGAGGATGGTGGGTATGAGTCCTAGTGACTATGATGAAGAGACTTTGGCTCTTATTACACATGAAGAACACTGGAGATGATTCGATCCGAGACGCAATACATGGCTGTCAAGATGCCGATGGTATGAATGTTTAGTTGCTCAACGTGTTTTGAGTGTGCAGGTTACACAAGCTGAGCAAAATCAGAGGCATAACTTGTTCCATACAAAGGAGTTGTGAAGGAACGTTCTATTCAGCCATCATAGATGGAGGAGCTGCAACAACTTGGCTAGCATGGATATGGTGGAGAAGCTTTCTCACCACAAGACCACATCCACATCCTTACTACATCCAATGGTTCAACAACAGCAAGGTTAAGGTAACACGCATCGTCGGTGCATTTTAGTATCTCTACATATGCTGATTATGTTGATTGTGATGTGGTACCTATGCAAGCATGTTCCTTATTACTTGGTAGACCATGGCAATTTGATAAAATTTGTACACCATGGTAGAAACAATCAGTATACCTTGTTCACAAGGATAAAAATATTACTTTGCTTCCTATGACTCTGATTCCATTTTGAAAGATGATATTAATAGAGCTAATAAAGCAAAACAGAGAAAAATAAGAGTGAAAATCAGATTGTGGAAAAGAATTTGAGCAACAAATGAAGCCTAATAATAAACCATCTAATGTTGCTTCTGAAATTAAACTAAAGTGCATGTTTATTTGCCACCAAATCTGATATTGATGAGCTAGATTCTAGCAAATCTGTTTGCTATGCTTTTGTGTGCAAAGAGGCATTATTTTCATTCGAGGACGTGTTTTCCTCTTTGCCCCCGCTGTCACTAACATTTTGCAGAGTTCGCGACGCCTTCCCACAAGACGAACACCGATTACCACCTATTCGAGGATTGAGCATCAAATTGATTTTTTGGCATCGCTACCCAACCAAACCATACCGCATCAATCCAGAGGAGACGGGAGATTATCGTCAATAGGAGCTGCTCGACAAAGGTTATATAGCAATCTCTTAGTCCTTGTGTGTTCCTATTATACTAGTGCCTAAAAAGGATGGTACGCAAGATGTGTTTGATTTAGAGGCATTAATAATATTATTTCATCGCCATCCTATTCCTAGGCTAGATGATATGCTTGATGAATTGAGGGTCTACAATATTCTCCAAAGTTGATTTATGAGTGGATACCATCAAATTGTATGAAATTGGGAGATGAATGGAAAACAGCATTTAAAACTAAGTTTGGATTATATGAGTGGTTAGTCATGCCTTTGGGTTAACTAATGCACCTAGTACTTTCTGAGATTAATGAACAAGTTTTACGGCTTTCATTGGACGATTTGTTGGGTTTACTTTGATGATATACTGATTTATAGCAAATTTTGGAAGAACATTTGGAACATTTACGGTTGTTTTTAATGCTCTACGTGATGCACGCTTGTTTGGTAACCTTGGGAAGTGCACCTTTTGCACCAAGGATCTTTTCCTATGTTTTACTCCACAGGAATTGAAGGATAAAGCCAAGATTGAAGCTATTGAGGTTGGCGAGCCCAAACGGTCACACAAGTGAGGAGTTTTCGACTCGCTGGTTTCTATAGGCTGTGAGAGACTTTAGCACCATTGCTGCACCTCTCAATGAGCTTACAAAGAAGGATGTGCCTTTTGTTTGGGGTAAAAGGAAGAAGCCTTCACGGTATTGAAAGATAAGTTGACAATGCCCTTTACTCCAACTTCCGACTTTAATAAGACTTTGAGCTTGAATGTGATGCTAGTGGAATTGGATTAGAGGTGTGTTAACAAGATGGCAAACCTGTTGATACTTTTTGAAAAATTGAGGGCCTAGTCTGAACTATTCTACTTATGACAAAGAATTATATGCTCTTGTTCGACTTTAGAGACATGGCAACATTATTTATGGCCCAAAGAATTTGTTATACATTCTGATCATGAATCTTTGAAACATATTAAAAGTCAAGCTAAACTAATCGTAGACATGCTAAATGGGTTGAATTCATTGAGACTTTCCTTATGTCATTAAACACAAGAAGGGTAAAGAAAATGTTATTGCGATGCTTTGTCTCGTCACATACTATGCTTTCACAACTTGACTTCAAAATATTTGGTTTGGAGACCATCAAAGATCAATATGTGCATGATGCTGATTTTAAAGATGTAATGCAAATTGTAAAGAAGGAAGAACATGGAACAAGTTCGTTAAATGATGGTTTTGTTTCGGAACAAGCTATGCATTCCGCTAGCTCGTTCGCCTTTTGTTGTTGCAGGAGGCGATGGAGGAGGATTAAGGGACACTTTGGGCCAAGAAGACGGAGGATATACTTGCTAACATTTCTTTTGGCCAAAGATGAGACGGATGTTGAGCGCTTTGTTGCTCGCTGCACTACATGTCAAAAAGCTAAGTCACGACTCAATCCTCATGGTTTATATATGTTTCCCGTGCTTAGGTTCCTTGGGAGGATATATCTATGGACTTTGTTTTAGGTTTACCTAACAAAGAAGGGGGATAGCATATTTGTTGTCGTGGATAGATTTCAAAATGGCACACTTTATACCATGTCATAAAAGCGATGATGCTGTTAATGTTGCTGATTTGTTCTTTCGTGAAATTATTCGCTTGATGGTGTGCCAAATACTATTGTTTAATCGTGATACTAAATTTTTAGCCACTTTGGAGATGTTTATGTTGGGGACTAAACTGCTTTTTAGTACTACTTGCCCCCCAAACGATGGATAAACTGAAGTAGTCAATAGAACATTGTCTACTATGCTTAGGGCTGTTTTGAAAAATAATAAGAAAATGTGGAAGAATGCTTGCCTCATATTGAATTTGCTTATAATCGCTCATTGCATTCTACTACTAAGATGTGCCCTTTGAAATTTGTATGGCTTCCCACCGTGCACCTATTGATTTGTTGCCCTTCCATCTTCGGAGAAGGTTAATTTTGATTAAAGAAGGTTGAATTGATTTTAAAATGCATGAGATAACTAAGGAAAACATTGAGCGATGAATGCTAAATATAAACATGCGGAGATAAGGGTAGAAAAATGTTGTTTTGCACCGGAGATCTTGTTTGGTTACATTTTAAGGATAGGTTTCTAATTTTTCCAAAGCTAATGCCACGGGATGGTCCATTTAAGGGTTAAGAAAATAAATGATAATGCATATAAACTTGAGCTGCTGAATTTGGGGTTAGTCCCACTTTAACATTGCAGATTTGAAGCCTTATTTGGGGAGGAAATGAGCTCCGAGGACACTTCATTTCAAGAAGGGAGGATGATGAGGACATCAATACCATTGTTACACCCACAGCCCCTCTGCTAATATCGGACCAATTACTAGAGCTCACACGCCAATTAAATTATCGTACTTTCGCTTTGTAATGATTCTAATGTTCATGAGAATATGATGTGTAAATTGGATACATTTGTTTTGCTTACAAATGAAGGCCCTAGCTTGGAGAAGGATGGACATTGAGCAAGAACAAGCATGGGATAATGCCTAAGGGGAACAAAACGGAGTTACAAGTGATGATTTAGGATTTGAAGCCACCAAATGGGTGCGGGCCTTGGACTTACAAGATGCTACTTTACATGTCGCCCGAGGCTATTCTAGGTGTGCGTCACCTTATTAGTGGGCCAGGCCCATGTAATTTGAAATATTAAGTATAGGCTGTTTTAGAGTCCTAGTGGGAACAAGAGTTAGGTTGATTTCGACCCCTCCACCAAGGGCCACGAAATTCCCTCTTCCTATATATACAGCCCTTAGGGCACCGCTTAGACCTTGGGTTTTGTTTAGATTAAAAGTTCGCCATAGCTGCAATTCCTGCTTGTGTTCAACACTGCAAAAGCGCCACAACCCCACCTTGATCAATAAAGCTTATCTTATATTCGCAATATCCAATTGCAATTCAGTTTTGCTTGTTCTTCGCTTGTCCAGGAAACAGCCCTCGTGGTCGTTGATCGTTCCGGCGTCAATAACCTCG
>JAHIAM010009837.1:0-11998 GCA_021605205.1 Aegilops longissima | reverse complement strand
CGGTGTCTGCTTTGATGCAACAACCGAGAGGAAAGGACACATATTATGGTTACATAATGGACATATGGGAACTTGACTACGACATGATTTTAAGGTCCCTTTGTTTAAGTGCAAATGGGTCAATCTGTCAGAGGCGGGTACATGTAGACCCACAAGACGGAATGACAACAAAGGATCTGAACAATCTTGGGTACACCGATGAACCGCTCGTCCTAGCCAATGATGTGGCACAGGTTATCTATGTGAAGGACATGTCTACCAGACCGAGAAAAAGAAAAGATAAGGAAGCGAATACATCATACGATGAGCCAAAGTGCCACATAGTTCTTTCAGGAAAAAGGGACATTGTGGGAGTGGAGGGCAAGATGATATGTCTCAAGATTATGAAAAGTTTCATGAAATGCCTCCTTCAAAGTCAAGGCTGACCCAAGCATCCCGATAAACGATGAAGATTATCCATGGTTACTACAAGCAATAAGCAAAGCACACAAGCGAAAAAAAGTGAAGACTTTCTCTCACAACTATTATGATGATACCATGCCAACTTTCAACCTTTTCAGTAGTTCATTTGAAATGCCTGTTGTAATGAGACGAGTTTCCGTATGAAATCGACGATACTCAAACGGATTGTCCATTTTGTACACGAAGTGCATCCAGTTTTTGCCGTAACCCTCTCTACTTTCTTGCACATGCTATGTGGGTGAAATGGTGATACCATGCCAACTTTCAACCTTTTCAGAGTTCATTTCTAGTGCTTTTCAATTTCAGGGTCTTATAGCTCAAAATAATCAGTAAATGCATGGAAAATAATAAATATCATAAAAAATAAATAAGTAATTAGAAACAGAATAAAATAAACTATGATAAAACATATAAGTAGAAACAAAATAAAATAAACTTTAATAACATAAATAAAATTATTAAAAGCAAAAGAATTTTCATAAAGAACTTTTTTTGTTAAAAACTTTAATAGCAAAAAGAATTATCATAAAATAAAATAAATAAGTAATTAGAAACAAAATAAAATAAATAAGTATTTTATTGTAAGTAGAAACAAAATAAAATAAATAAAGCAAAAAAAGAAAAGAAATAAACTCAGAAAAAATAAAAAGACGTCACCTACTGGGCCACCACGGCCTGAATACGACTAGAAACCCACCCATGGGCCAGGATTTAGGCCCGTAGAAGGCCCAATAGGTCCACAGGAAGATACAGTGTGTTTAGGCCCGAAAGCTTGCATTTGAGAGGAGCTCGAGAGGGCAGCGGGAGTGGGGCTTATAAACCACTCTCGAGCTCCCTCAGCTAGCGAGGTGGGACTAAACTTTCGTGCCGCGATGCAGGCATCACAAGGTCTTTAGTCCCGGTTGGTGCCACCAACCGGTACTAAAGGCATACATTGGTACCGGTTCATGGCACCAACCGGTACCAATACCCCCCCCCTTTAGTCCCGGTTTGTGCCACCAACCGGGACCAAAGGCCTCTGCTTCCCGCCCTTCATGATGTGGATTTTGAAGTAAATCTGTATAATGCTGAGAGCGTAACCCATTTTGGTTGCAAAAATTGGGAAGCATTTTGCAAGATGTATGGTTTTGATGAGGGTATGCTTGTCACCATGGATCTTGGTGATCCTGAAATCGAGCAAGACAATATGGACATTTGGGTCCTTGTTGATACGCCTCCAGTTCTACCGCTATGTGAGTTTCTCAAACATAGTTATTAGCTAATTTATATTGTTTATTTCAAAATAGTTGACTGCTTATTTCCATTGACAGCTTATTTTGATTGTTCAAACAATGTGCGGAACATGGTAGACAAAACCCACTACACCGATGGCTAGGAATTAACTTATCAGGAGAAAAACCATCTGGTCGGATTTTGTACAATATCTACAATCAAACTCCTCAACATTATGGTCAATACGTGCCACTTGTGCACGTGTTGAACTACGGTAACTACCATGGAGATACCCTGGTAAGATATTTTACTATTACGACATCCGTGCATCTTTTGCATACTTCTAAAACTAGTACATCATTGCTAACTATGAAGTTATTACTATGTTTTTCAACAGAGAATCCCAGAGGATTGTGTGCCTCATTTGATGTATCAGAATGGCAGCCTTCGTGCTTTGAACATATATCCAGGTCATCCTACGAATCTCAACTGTCCATACCGGATTTCTCAAAGAAGTGGAGACATGCTAATCAATAAATGGAAAAAAATGTATGGACAGTCGTTGGGAGGTTCTTGGAAGCAAAAGGAAGCGAAGCGCAAGAATTGGAGACAGGATGATCTCCATTCTCCATAATGGAGAGTCAGGGTCTATATTGTTTTATGCTATTTTACCTTAAAGAGGGTATTTAGGTCCTACCTAATACTGATGATCATGTGCTAAGAACAAAGTAGGGTTGGTTCGATGACTATCAGGATGATGATCGTATGACTTGTTATTAATAACGAGTAGTAGTTGTATGATGATGATTAGTAGGACTTGTTATTATGATGATGCATGATGCGAGCATGAAGAGTTATTATATATCTGTGGATGAAATGAACATGGATTGGATTGAAGTGAAGGCAACATGCATGTGGTGCATGTCGAAAGTAGTACAATCCAAACTTGATCAAGTTAGGATTAGTACTACTTTCGACATGCACCATATGTTGCCTCACTTCAATCTAAGTCATGTTTAGGCATAACAGTAGCAGTAGCACGAAGATAAGAGAGGACACATCTCTCTATTAGCTATCTATACCAACCTAAATTAACCCCCAAAACCCCTAAACCACCTCCTTTCAAAAAAAAAAACTAGCCGCTGAAATGCTGACGCGTGGAAGCTTATTGGTCCCGGTTGGTGCTACCAACCGGGACCAAAGGTCCTCCTGCCTGAGCTCGCCGGAGCGGCCACGTGGAGGCCCATCTGTCCCGGTTTGTATAAGAACCGGGACTAAAGGCCTAGGGCATTAGTAATTAACGACCCTTTAGCCCCAGTTCCCCAACCGGGACAGATGGACCTTATTAACCGGGACAAATGGGCCTTTTTCTACTAGTGGTCGAAGATTGTTGACTTGTATTGGGTTTAGAAGGAATTTAAGAGGAGTCTCGGCAGTAGCTTGGCAAGAACTGCAAGATCTTTGTGCTAATTAATGTAGTCTTATTTGAGAAACAGGGATACTACATGCATCTGGACTTTAACTAATTCAGGTCAACTTTCAATTAAATCCATGTATCTTATGCTTAGGGCCTTACATTTTAGATGTCCTGTTACAAAAAGTGATTTGTTAACATTCCACTTAAAATTAAAGTGTTTTTGTAGCTCATGTGTAGGAACAGTACATGGACTAAAGATATCCTGTCTAAGAGAGGTGGGTAGGAAATGAAAAATATCGTTTACGTGATCATAAAGAAACAGTAGATCACTTTTTCCTATCCATAGAGCAATATGAAGGAAAAGGTGCTAGTCTTTTCTCAAGGAAGCAGATGTCAACAATGGTGCTACTAGTCTTTTCTCGAGGAGAAAAATGACATGTGCCGAGGGAGGATGTACCACGTAGGAAAAGCCCTGATGCGTCCTTCTAACGAGGAGGGGTTGGAGCATTAATTGGGAGATACCTAATCTCCAGACATGGAGTAGTGATAAACACAACGCCTTGGTCGTCTCCTCCGCCAGCTTCCAACAGGTATCGGTCTGCTGCTCTGCCTGCACCGCCGTGCCGAAAGGATAGCTGAGCTGAAGAACGTCATTCTTGTTTGGCAGCTGAGCGTGGCATGTCGAAGGCGCCGCGCGGCCCCAGGAAGGCGGCGAGGAGAGGCCCGTGGTCGAAGGAGGAGGACGCTAAGCTGACGAACCACATCGCCAAGCATGGTCACGGCCGCTGGAGTGATATCCCCAGGCTAGCAGGTACGTACTGTACTAATTCCCCGTCCCGGCCGTCCGATTGTGCAGTGCCATTGCATCCTATTTTACCATGCATGCTCTGGTTGTGCAACTGCAATAGGCATTGAGAGATGCGGAAAGAGCTGCAGGCTGAGGTGGTTAAACTACCTCCGGCCAGACCTCAAGCGGGCCGCGCTCTCCCAGGAAGAGGAGGATCTCATCATCCAACTCCACTCCATCATAGGCAACAGGTACATACTCCCTTTTTTCCGAGAAGAGGGGGCGACTTTCGGCCTCTGCATCGATGAGCAAGTTGTTCATTTAATCATTGATGAGGAAATTATTCATGCATGGGCAGCTGGACTCTCATCGCGGCGTGCTTGCCGGGGCGGACGGACAACGGGGTCAAGAACTTCTGGAACGCCTCCATCAAGCACAAGCTCCGTCGGCGTGGCATAGACCCGGACACCCACGAGCCGATGGTCGACGAGGGTAGGAGGAACGGCGACGCCCAGCACATCCTGCCATCCCACCTTCCGGCAGGTAGCAACACGTGCAGCCATGGAGCCCTGCCGCTGCCGGACGTCTCCATCAATAGCTACGTGGGCACGGACCCGCTGCAGCTCCAACACGGCGTTGTACTTGTACAGCCGGTGGTGTCGAGCTCCAGCACGGAGGGCTCTGACCCGTCCAGCTCCGGCTCCGACAACGGCGAGCAGTGCAACAACGGCGGCAGTGGCGAAGGCAGGAACAATTTGTAGGTGTGGCGGAGCTTTTGAAAGAAAAAACTATGTATAATACAAAAGCTAGATACTATATAAGGATATATTACTTTATGTTAGCATTTGCACATGAATGAGGATAACCGGTCATCAACTCATCATCTATATGAACCAGCAACCAGATCCCGGCACACAAGCAGATATCCATCGATCTAGAGTAGTGTGTTGGCTCAAATTTTGAAAGTGTACTAGTATATACGGTACTATATTAGTCAATGTGACAAGTTAGGTGTGGCGGAAGCCAAAGCTAGCCAGATAGCTGGCTCCGCCACTACGGTGCAGACAGGGGCAGCCAGTTGTTCGATCTGACGGAGAGCGCTACTACTACCGAGTCGGGCACCACCAACCACACCTGCTCCCGTCGCCGACTGGAAGCTGATTGGAGCTGCTCCGCGAGTTCCTTAACTGGCTCGGTTCCGTATTGGATCTAGTCTACACTCCATAACTTTAAAAAATGATTGTTAGATAAAGCCAATCCAACGGTGCAGAGATGGCAAATCCGAGCATCACTAGTTGTAGGATATCTTCTATATTCCACCATATTCTGCCACATATACAATTTAGAAGACTGCATGGTTGAACTTAAGCATAATGCACAAATCTCAAAATACAAGCATTTCTCTTTTGTTCTAAAATCTTCTGTATCATAATTGCTCAATTTTTCTTTTTCTAAATGAATTGCCATTATTTGTTTTTTACTTTATGCTCTACAATGCACAATTCAAAAAATCTTAAAATAGATTAACTTTTTATTATTAAACTTATTGATTTTGAATGAGATGAATTATAAGAATTAAACGAATATCTACATCATGCATATATGAATCAAAGCTTACATGCTATGGTGTGGTATTTATTCATAATTTGGTTGCTAAATCTCATACGTCCAATGCACGTGTACCTTACTAGTAGTATAAGTTATACTCCCTCCCTTCAATAACATGTGCGTATAGATTTTTTAAAAAGCCAAACTACACAAACTTTAATGGAGTCTACGGAGAAAACTTTTTATATATACAATTTCAAACATATACAACATGAAAATATAATTGATGATGTATCTAATGATATGTATTTGGTATTTCAAATATACAAATTTTTGTCCATAAACATGGTCAAAGTTTGTACTCTCTGACATTTCAAAAACTCTAAATATTATGGAACGGAGGGAGTAATGATGCTTTAAAAAAAAACAATTTTGCTAAAGCACATCTATATGTGTTCTAAATATTGCAAATCTATGGTCTGTGTCATTGGTTTTATCCGGAGAGATTAGTGCGTTTTTTTATGTTTGATTGAGTCACTTAGATATGCCCTAGACAGACCCAATAAATAACACCTGGTGCTTGAACTGATTGATACAGTGTCATTGCGGCGAGCAATCCATTACGTGCGTGCGCACATATCAATACGGTCGTACGTGCAATATATACATCGCCCCTATCGTTAAGAATTAAATTAACATCCATTGATTGGGAATAATCTTTGTTTCCCTCTAAGGTTTCTTTTCAACGCATTGGTCCTTAGATGAGGTGCTAACTGCAATAATTTTTCTACTAATCTTCAATGCATTGATGCTTAATTTTTGTAGCTAAGCTTTTCTCATATAATTGTTCAATGAGCCCTGCTTCGGTACATCTTCCCCTAAATCCTAAACCTAAACTCTCTCTCTACACACGCGCGCCCACACACACACACACACACACACACAAATGTTTCCTACCAGCCGCTGGTAGTCACCATCACTTAAGTTTTGTATATAGTATCTATCAAATCTGAGAGTATGTATGTGTATTATGTAGCATAAAAGAATGTTTGGGTAGTATATATACTACTTGTTAGGTAGTATGTATCGTATTTTGAATATACTCTTTTTACGCACAAGTATGTATGTATTTCACGAATATAATCAAAACTATGGGCAAACTTGTAGTTTTTTTCATGTAACTCACTTTGGAATATCTTATGTATAGTATATAAACATACTTACAATGATAAAGAGTATATATAATACCACGTGATATTATATGAGACATGAGGGTAACTACCTGTATGGTACGATGTATATATATATATATAATATATATATATATATATATATATATATACTCCCACTTTTGTTTCATACGTTCTAGGTAGTATCTATCATATCGGAGAGTATGTACGCGTAGTATGTAGTATATAAAATGTTTAGGTAGTATATATACTACTATTTGGGTAGTATGTATCATATTTTATGATACTCTATTTCACGTACAAATATGTATGTATTTCACAAATACAATACAATTATGAGCTCACTTGCAATTTTTTCATACAAATCACTTGGGAATATCTTAGATATAGTATATGAACATACTAAAAATAATAAAGTAGAGCATATACTACCACATGATAGTATATGAGAAACAGTATAGCTACACCTGATAGTAGGATGCATTTTCCCTATATGTGTGTGTGTGTGTATATATATATATATATATATATATATATATATATATATATATATATATATATATATATATATATATATATATAGCATCACACAAACTGCTCACTTCGGTCCTGGGCCTGGCCCATTTTTCATCGTAACCAAGTGGGACAGCTAACTTGCTATGCCTAACTAGTTTTATTCTTGTTATTATTAGCATCTTCTCGGTCTTGTTTTATTTGGTCTTTTTTTCTTTGGTTTTACTTTTATTTTTTTTCTTTATTTCTTCTATTTTCTTTTTTATTTTTCATTTGCTCAAATTCGTGAACTTTTTTCAAATATGTGAACTTATTTCTTACATCGGTGAACTTCTTTTCAAATGAAATAATGTTTCTTTCGCAGAATTCTACCAAATTCGTGAACTTTTTTTGTCAAATTCCTGAACTTTTTTCAATTTCGTGAACTTTTATCAAATTCATGAATTTGTTTTCTCTATTCGTGAAATTTTGTCAAATTTGTGAACATTTTGTCAAACCGATGAACAGTTTTTCAATTTCATGATCTTGTTTGTCACATTAATATTTTTTTTTCAAATTGATGAACAATTTTTAAACTTGTGAACTTTTCTTTAATATATTAACATTTTTTGAATTTTAAATACCGACAACAGTGTAACTAGACATCACTATTATATAGCAAAGCTTCCTGCCTCATTCTGTTAGTAACCAGCCGAGGTGGGACTAAAACAGCACACGACGCCGTGTACTGCCTCCAAGTACGTAAATGCAGGCTGCAACAAAAAGCCCAAAACAAGCTTATGCCTTGCGTGCAAGTGATTAGCTGGGACCATGGAATTTACGTCCATCCTGCATGCACATGCTGGTCGCTACATGTGGCAGAACTTTTTCAACACCAACACAAAAAACCCAAAAATTATTTTTTCTGTATTGGCTCGGTCTTCGGTTTGTAGGTTTTTTGCCCACCCCTAGCTCCGAGGAGAAAAAAATCGAGAAATTAAAAATTGTTTGTCAATTTGAAAAAAAGTTTATGAATTTGATAAAAATAGATTTGCGAAATTGAAAAAAGTTCACAAATTTGAAAAAAAAAGTTCAAGAATTAAATACTTTTTTCACAGAAGGCCCCGACTAGACCGGTCCATTGTCACGTGTGGAAATAGGGAAAAACTAAAATAACATATTTAAGTATGAATGCCTATCATGGGCATGCCCACTTGCTGGCAAAAGTTGAGGTCATTTCATGAATGTTCAAAAAAACACCATGTTCAATGAAGGGTGTTTGGCCAAAAGGCTTCGCCTGAGAGCATGTTGTTTCCCAACATCCTTCAAATGACCCAATTTTTTCAATGGCCTTGTACGACCAATTCAAGGCACCATGCAGAGTTGTTTTTGTTTTTGACAAATTTTTCATTTTTCGAAGTTTTCTCGGTTAAAAAGGTCAACAAATAGTTGGACATGTCACAACTTGCATACAGTGTCTGAAATTGTTCAAATCTGGCATTGATGAATACCATGGGCATGCCCACCTGCTTGCAAAAGTTGGGGTCATTTCAACAATGTCCAAAACTAGACCATGTTCAATGGAGGGTGTTCGGGTTGGTGAGAAGGATCCGTCTAAGAACCCGTTATTTATCTGCATCCTTCAAGTGGCCTCAATGTTTTTCCACCAGGTTCTATGACCAATTTAAGGCACCATATCAAGTTGTTTGAGTTTTTGACAATTCTTGCATTTTCTAGAGTTTTGACTGGCCGATAAATGGTCGGAGGTGACGCAACTTGCATACAATATCAGATTCGTTCAACCTCGCATGTATGCCTACAATGGGCATGCCCACCTACTAGAAAATGTTAAGGTCGTTTCATGCATGACCAAAAATAGAACATGTTCATGAAAGGTCTTCGGTAGACCAGAAGGGTCCGTTTGAGAGCACGTCTTTTGGCATCTGTCAAATGACCCCAATTTTTTCTGTGAGCTTATATGACTAATTTAAGGCACCATACCAAGTTGTTTTGATTTTCAACAAATCTGGCATTTTCTAGAGTTTTCTTGGTCAAAAAAGTATGATAAATGGCCGGACGTGTCCCAACTTGCATAAGGTGTCAGAAGTCATTCAAACCTAGATGGATGCCTAACGTGGGCTTGTCCACCTTCTTAAAAAAGTTGGGTTCATTTCAAGAAAGTCCAAAACTAGGCCATGTTCAACAGAGGGTGTGCGGGTAAGGCAGAATGCTTCGTCTGAGAGCACGTTGTATCTCGACATCATTGAAATGGACCTAATTATTTTTCATGGACTTCTATGACCAATTCAAGGTACCAAATTTTGCATTTTTCTAGAGTTTTCTTGGTCAAAAAAGACCGAATGTCTCGCAACTTGTATATGGTGATGGAAATTGTTCAAACCTAGCATGGATGCCTACCATGGCCATGCCCGCCATCTTGCAAAAGTTGAGATCATTTCAAGAATGTTCAAAACTAGACCACGTTCAACAGAATGTGCCCTCGTAGGCCAGAAGGCTCTGTCGAGAGCACGTTGTTTTTCAACATCCTGAAATGGACCTAATTTTTTTCATGGCCTTATATGACCAATTCAAGGCACTAGGCCAAGTTGGTTTTCACAATTTATGCATTTTCTTGAGTTTTCTCATTCAAAAAAGACAGATAAATGGTCGGATGGGTCGCAACTTGTATACAGTGTTGAAAAATATTCAAACCTAGAATATATGCGTACCATGGGTATGCCCACCTGCTTGCAAAAGTTGAGGTCATTTCAAGAATGTCCAAAACTAGATCATGTTTAACACAGGGTGTTCGGGTATTTGCTAGAAGGGTCCGTTTGAAATCACTTATTTTTCGACATCCGTCAAATGGACCCAAATTCTTTCCACCAGCAAGTTGTTCGAGTTTTCGATAATTTTGCATTTTCTGAAATTTTCTCGGTGAAAAATGACCGATAAATGGTCGGACGTGACACAACTTGCATATGTTGTCGGAAATCATCAAACCTTGCATGGATGCCTCAAATGTCCGCTATTGCAAGAAGTTGAGGTCATTTATCCATAGTCCAAAAAAACACAAGTTTAGAGGAGTGTGCTGGACTAGGCTAGACGTGTGCATCTGTGAGCTTGTAGTTTCTGCTAAGTTGAATGCTTGTGTTATTTGCAATTTTGGCCAGTATCAATCAACATGAAAAAAAAAATATATCCTAACCACTTATTAAATTTTGTCAGCAATTTTGTAATTTCAAATTGTGTATGAAAAAATTATAAACTTGAATACTTTTTTCAAAATTGTTAACAAATTCCCAATAATTCATGTTGATCAAAATTATAAACCACATATTTGTTTTAAATTTATCAACTTTTTTGAAACAAAAATATTTGCAATTTTACATATTTTTGGCAACTTTTTAAATGATTTATTGGACTAACCTATTGATCCAGTGCCTAGTGTTAGTTCCTGTTTTTTTGCATGTTTTTTGTATCGCAGAAAATCCATATCAAACGAAGTCCAAATGCAATAAAATTTTACGGAGAATCATTTTGGAATATATGTGATTTTTGGGAGTTGGAATCACCGCAAACGGAGGCCCACACAGACCACAAGACACCAGGGCGCGCCCCAGGCCCCTGGCGCGTGGTGGTGGGTTGTGCCCTCCTCGAACGTCGGTTGGAGCTCTACTTCAGGCACAAGGAAGCTTATATCCAGAAAAAAATCCTGTTAAAATCTCAGTGCAATCGGAGTTACGGATCTCCCGAAATATAAGAAACGGTTTTCGGCCAGATCACGGAACGCGAAACAGAAGAGAACAGAGAGGGAGATCCAATCTCGGAGGGGCTCCCGCCCCTCCGCTGCCATGGAGGCCATGGAACAGAGGGGGAACCCTCCTCCCATCTAGGGGGGAGGCCAAGGAAGAAGAAGAAGGAGGGGGGCTCTCTCCCCATCTCTCCCGGTGGGCCGGAACGCCGTCGGGGCAAGGACCGTGACGACGATCTACATCAACAATCTTGCTACCATCAACACCAACTCTCTCCCCCTCTATGCAGCGGTGTAACACCCTTTCTCCCCGCTGTAATCTCTACTTAAACATGGTGCTCAACTCCATATATTATTTCCCAATGATCTATGGTTATCCTACGATGTTTGAGTAGATCCGTTTTGTCATGTGAGTTAATCGTGATCTTGGTTGGTATGATTGTATATTTTATTTAGGGTGCTGTCCTACGGTGACCTCCGTTCTGCGCAAACGTGAGGGGTCCCCGCTGTAGGGTATTGCAATATGTTTATGGTTCGCTTATTGTGGGTTGCGAGGGTGACAGAAGCTTAAACCCAAGTAAGTGGGGTATGCCATATGGGAGTAAAGAGGACTTGATACTTAATGCTATGGTTGGGGTTCACGACCTTAATGATCTTTAGTAGTTGCGGATGCTTGCTGGGGGTCCAATCATAAGTGCATATGATCCAAGTAGAGAAAGTATGTTAGCTCATGCCTCTCCCTCATATAAAATTGCAAGAATGATTACCGGTACTTGTTATCGATTGCCTAGGGACAAATGACTTTCTTGTTGACAAAAGTTATCCACTTTTATTACCTTGCAATTTAATCATAGTTTTATTCTCGCAAAGTACTCGTAGTTTTACTCTTGCAAAATAGTTTCATACTTGTTCTAGGTAAAGCAAACGTCAAGTGTGCGTAGAGTTGTATCGGTGGTCGATAGAACTTGAGGGAATATTTTTTCTGCCTTTAGCTCCTCGTTGGGTTTGACACTCTTATTTATCAAAGATGGCTACAAATGATCCCCTATACTTGTGGGTTATCAAGACCTTTTTCTGGCGCCGTTGCCGGGGAGCAATAGCGTGGGGTGAATATTCTCGTGTGTGCTTGTTTACTT
>JAHIAM010009835.1:0-14201 GCA_021605205.1 Aegilops longissima | reverse complement strand
TTTTATTGCATTAGGTGAATTCAGTACCTTAATATGACATGTCATTCATGTGAATGTGCATTGCATTGATTGTGTTCTCTTTTTTTTGGGTAATTTCCCCTCCGGTGAGGATGTTGAAACGATGAGTTCGATGACACCGATGAAGAATATATTATCTTGAAGTGCCGGGCAAGCAAAACCCCTTGTTCATTCGATAAATCCCCTCTCGCTCCTGCTCTATTTTACTGCATTAGGACAACAACGACTCATGTGTTACTTGCTGATGGCTGAACCCCTTGATCCTTTGCATGACTGTCATTCCGGTAATTAGATGAAACCCACTAGCATGGTAGGAATTGTTTGAGCCATGTTGTGCCTACTCATTTATGCTTGTTTGTCATGCACTGCTCTGCTTAGAGTTGAGTGGTCTAATTCATCGGAATGAATTGGAATTATTATGAACATGTCCTCTTGTGTGTGAGCTAAGTGTGTGAACACGATTTGGTAAAAGTAGCGGTGAGAGGCCATGTAGGAGTACATGGTGGGTTGTCTCATTGAAACCGTCCTCGAGGACGAGTTACTGTGTTTGTGATCCATGAAACAGCTACTACCCGCATTGGGATCCTAATTGACCCTCTCGGCTTCTTAACCACCCTTGTCCTCGGTCAAGGGTTGCAAGTAGTTTACGGTGTTTGTAGCATCTTTGGGGCCTGCATAGCTGACCTTAGGGGTGGGTTGTGTTGCGGTAGGCACCGTGTTGATGTACCGAGTGCCGTTTGGTATCTCGGGAACCCTGCACATCGTTCGGGCTGTATGGGAAACCTCGGCGGACTCCTGCGGATGGAACCGAATAGGCGATAAACTGGACTAGGGACTTGAGTGTTTAGGTAGGCCGTGGCCGACACCCGTTGGGCTTCCGCTTGAAGGTTGCAGTACATGTCGTGTAGGCGGTAAGTGGTGAGCGTGTGTGAAGAAGTACACCCTGCGGGGTTTATTATGATCTATTGAATAGCGTGTCCCGGAGAAGGACTTAGGTTGCCTATATCGGTTCATAGACAAGTGAAAGTGGATACTCTAAAATCGCAAGATAAGCGTGAGTGCTATGGATGGCGTTCTCGTAGGGAGGCAGGGCGGGTCCATAGTGGTGTATTGATATGGTGAATGTGTGGACTCGTGTGCCACCTCAAAGAGTTACTTGCGTTCGTAGTTCGGATAGCCACCGAGTCAAAGCTGGCTTGCTGCGGTCAAACTCCACCACCCCTTTTGATAATGATGCATATGTAGTTAGATCTGATGTAAGTCTTCTGAGTACAATTGTACTCACGTTTGCTTATTTTATGTTTTGGAGAGGCGTCGGTCTCGCTAGTAATTCACGTGGACTTGACGTTTAGCTTGTTACCTCGGCTACGATCTTGTGCCTCGGCGGGATCTGGTAGATAGTCGGGCTTCTCAGCCTTTTCCATTTATAGTTATGCTACCCGGACATGTTTAGCTTCCGTGCTTTGACTTGTATGCTCGAGTGTTGGGTCATGAGACCCATGTTTGTAATATCTGCTCTTGAAGCCTAATGAATAATATTTTGAGTCGTAGAGTTATGTTGTGATGCCATGTTGTATCTCGCATATTGAGCATATTGTGTGTATGTTTGAAATGCTTGGTATGTGTGGGATCCGACAAACTAGTTGTTTATCCTTGGCAGCCTCTCATATGGGAAATGTAGTCTCGTGCCTCGGCGATAGTAGTCCTTCTGCCAGTTCACGGAGTCCTGCTAGTCAGCACTCTGCTTGGACACTTGGTGCGGCATGTGTTTCGCCGTTCCTATATACATCCCGAAATGTCACGCGGTGTTATTGAGTCTGCCTAGCCTGCTCGCCGGGATACGGGTCTTGTTAGCCATGCTACGCCGAATATATCGTTGATGACCGACATGCTCGATGTGATTCATGTATACTGTCCCCATGGTTAAGCCGCTTTGGGTTCCGACTAGCCATGTCGGCCGGGTTCTTTGTCATATGGATGCTAGCGACACTATCATATCGTGAGCCAAAAGCATAAGCGGTCCGGGCCATGGTAGCGACACGTAGGAATACCGTGCGTGAGGCAAAGTGATATGATGTGTTACATGCTAGATCGGTGTGACTTAGGATCGGGTCGACAGCGTTGGTATCGAGCACTGCTTAGGATTACCAAGCCAACTGGTGAAGTTGTGTCTAGAAATGCTTTAGTTATGTAAGGGAATTGATTGTGGAAGGGCGTAAGGCTCTTTTACTCCTTATACCTCATGACCTTGATCGAGTCATCCTCTTCTCTTCTCTGGGGTTTAAGTACTAGGCTTCTCATCTATCTATTAGGATGGCGTGTTACTAATCCATAGACCTTTAAGATTGTTGGTTCTAATCCCGTTCAGTTCCTACTATTACGTATGATAGCTGTTGATCTCGAATCTTGTTATGATCTTTGTTGAGTGGTTATGCCACCATTTTGCGGGGCGTCTCAAATCATTTTGAGCATTTACAGCCGTTATCTTGTCAGTTATCGAGTCTCTAAATAGTCGATGCATTTGCAAATCCCTACTTCGTTCTGATGTCCTTTTGGGCAGATTAAGCACACTAACGTCGTTGAGGTACTCCATTGCCTCGACATATATTTGGAACTATTATTATGACCCTAGATGTTTAGGAAGTCACCTAGTAATTTAGCAATGCTTTTGTATCCCTAGTGTGATGATTCCGCCATCATTTTCTAAAGCATCCCGTGATGCCATTTAGTAGTAGGCATTCTACTCCCGGTTTCGAACCCGAGATTCATCCTACTTCATGTTGTTAGTATTTGCTAGTGCCTTTAGGATATTAGTAAACTTTGCGATAGTCCTCAAGTCCGTGGTATTCTCCTTCTTCCAAATACCATGAAACTAATTATGGCGTAAGTTCTTTTGAACCAAAAGATCACAACTAGAGTGCTCTTGAGGAGTTCTCCATTCATAATTGTGAATCGCCAATTCTACCTTCCCGCATGGGTTATCCGAAGAAATGTTGAGCTTGCTCGACATACTAATCGTGCATCCACAACTCAGAAAATTATATGTTCCTTTGAGTTGTTCTCTTAGATGCCTTCGACCTTCATCTATCAACCGATAGCCAAGGGTATGTGTGCATTCGCTTATCGATGCCTATTACTCATGTGGTCCGTCAAGTCATTCTATTCCGGAATGACTAGGAGAAACAAACTCCAGTACCCCATCCATATCCAGGATTGGGTCAGAGCAGTTGTATTCCGCAGATTAAAATGCCAATCCAGCTTTTGATTCCGTTCTACCTTGAAGTATTGCCATCTTATGTCAAGAATGTCATGGGGGTTGCACAACCTCTTAGGAATCCTCGACGCAGTGATACTTCTCGCCATCATTATTCATTCCTCGGTTCCGTGTTGATGCAACCGGAATGCCGACAAGTGAATTGTGATGTGTGAAATCAATACTCCGAGCAACTTGTTGCTTGGTAGTGAATGGACAATATTCTCATTCTTAGCGTGTTGGTTATTAAACCATCATCCTAAGATTGATCGTGCTACCTAGTCCTTAGTTTCGGTGCACTCTTCGATTGATGAGTTAGGATCTTTCAAGTCCTCACTCATTTGATAATATCGTCTTGCCCCGAACAACAAGATTGTTCTCGAGCTTAGTAACATACCGGTGGTTCGTGACTTTCCAAATATCTTCTTGGAAGTGTTACCGGGTTGTTTCCTGACTGTTATGTTGGGCTCGTAATCAAGTTGGTATTCCTCTAAACCACCCCTTCTCCAAGAATCTGTGTTGGATATCCCTGAGCTAGTTGGTTAAGCTAGACAATAACTTGGAGAGTTGGAAGATAAAAGCTTGTCCAACCTAGTTCGATCCAAAGGGATATTCTTGTGTAGTGTGTGTGAAGAAAGATGATATCTTCATCGATTGGTTCCTCGTGGATCGACTTGTCGGATCTATTGTCATATCAACCCTTTGACTTGGGTGTGGGCAATCGTCAAGTCAAATCGAACCAACAATATGCGTGATGTTGTCTTACTCGTGGTTGATCCCTCGAGCATACCCATTACATCTTTGGTCTGACCAATGCTAACACCGTGTTCACATGATGGTGGAAGTCCAGTGATATGGAAATTCCGATGAGTTGCTGTTGAGCCCATCAGTAGCATTTTGTCTCCCCCATGAGTCATGTTGAACATCAACCTAGTGTTGGAAACTTGTGTAAGCATTTCTTCGTGTTTCGTTCATGAAGCATATGTTTGGATGAAAGTAGTGACTTCCTCTAGTTCATGTGCATCCATGTAAGTTGCGCCATGAATTTGAGAAAGGTTTGTTTTGCCTCCTCTGGAATCATTCCAAGTCCGTCATGCATGTGCAAAGTATTCTATGGTTTGATAGACTGA
Source organism: Aegilops longissima (assembly GCA_021605205.1). Lineage (NCBI taxonomy): Eukaryota > Viridiplantae > Streptophyta > Magnoliopsida > Poales > Poaceae > Aegilops > Aegilops longissima. The sequence goes on along the minus strand of JAHIAM010009835.1, from coordinate 9,800 downwards.
TCATCTTCATTCCGTATGTATCCCTAGCACACCAAGCCACTGATTGAGTTGTTCGAGGAGAAGAAGTTCCTTTTTAAGACCGCGGCTTATACAAGGACTTCGATATCCTCGATGATGATTCCCCCACCCGAACTCGGTAGTGTTTTATTATAAGACTACCATGTGGTCATGCTTGTCTAGGACAACGTGTTCACAGGTTTGTAGCAGAACCAGCTCATGTTTTGGATCTTGCTATCGTAGTTCATATCCCGAGAATCTCGCAACGTCTTCTCGTCGATTTGTGTTGCAACCTTTCCTTTTCAGACGTGCTGAGTCTGAAATATCCTAACACCAACCAGATCTGAATCTCAGGCAGATATGATGGTTGGAACATTTGAACAGTTGCATTCCGTTCCCAGCTTGTACCCCATTGTGCCAATTTCTATGGGCTGCCTTCGTAGTAATTTCTGTTCAAGATCATCCTCAAAAGTGGACTTACCATGGGTCCCCTCCACCTCCGATGATAAGCAAAAATCATCCATTGCGTTGTCTTCAACAAGGTAGTCCACATCATCCATTCTAGTCCGGGTGTACCATTCCTTTGCCTTCCACCACATGATCGCTATGATTGCCTTAGGCTGGTATAAAGAGTTCCAATGATCTATGGATCAAAAGTAATTCTTTTTTCCACTTAAGGAATAGTTCTTCGCCACCTTTCTCGAGGTGTCCCGCTACGGATCATGATAAATATTTCCTCGCCACCTTGATACCATCCACCATCTCCTAAGCGTGGAATTGTTGCCACCAATCAAACCCCGTTGTTGTTCTTCCATCCCCTCGATGTATTTTGTGTCTCAACTCGAGATGTGTCACCGCCTCAGTCCGTGAGTTGATCATGGTTACCGATCTTCATGAAGATCGAATCATGTAGGGTTTCTTCCTTCTCTTGTCGTGTCGGGTAAAGATCTCAAGACGCCAAGACTAAGATGATGGAACGAATCAACATTTTCGAGAAGGGCAAGTGAATCATGAAGATTGTGATAGTTTGTGACTTCCTTTCCTCTTACTCACGCCTTGAATCTCAAGGCAGATTCTTGTTTAGTGGGGTGAGTCACGACTTCTGCATCAGCCCCAGAGCTTGCTTGTAACTAGTTGCATTAAGGCATTCATGTCATCATGTTTAACTTGCATGAATTTGAAATGGGGATGATCAAGCCCTAGCACTAAAGCAATTCAAATAGGTTCAAATTCAAAAATATTTTCAAAAACCCAAATTGGTTTGCAAAAATATTCATGATCAATGGAAAAGGGTGAAACCCATATCCAGAGATGATGGATATTTTTCCAAGGCATTTTTGGATTTTCGAGTAAACCATATTGTATTTGAATTGGGGCATTTAAATACTATTAATATTTTAAATGCTCCAACAATTTTGAAAATAGTTAAGGGCCTCTGTAATAATTCAGTTAATGCCCACAATTATTTCCAGGATTTATTTAAATGGTTTAGTATTTTACTAAACCAAAACAGAGCAGAAAAATAGAAAACAGAAATAAAGAAAGAGAGAGAGAAGGATTACCTGGCAGCCCACCTACCTGGCGCCCCAACCGCCCAACCTCTTCCTCTCGCTCGGCTGCTTGGTGGCCCAGCCCACCAACCGCCACGCCGTTGCCTACCTCTGCAAGAGGCGAGGGAGGGACTGGCGACACGAGCCTGCCACCTCCTCCTCCCACCGCCTCCCCTCGACGCCTGGAGACGCCACGCTCCGAACCCCTCGTCCTCTTTCCTCTCTCCTGACCATCTCCTCCCCTGCTTCTCTCCCCACGACGCCACGAACGCGGCCGACGCCGATCGCTGACTCACTGCCACCGCCACCCTCTCCTCCCGGCATGCCCCCAAGCTCCTGAGCCTCTCTCTCCTCCTCACCGAAGCCTCCCGACACCGGAGCGCCGAGGCGCCGCCGCCACTTTCCCTTCTCGACCCTGGACTTCATCGACGCACTGCGCTGGCTCCAGTGCTCCTCGAGCTCGCGATGCCATCGTCGACTCACGGTGAGCCCTCGAGTCGCTCTCTTCCCGACTCGCTCCTCCTCTAGCCACTGCTCCCACTCATGGTCAAGCTCCTGCCGCGGCTCGTCGCCGGCATGGCTAGAGCCTCAATGGCTCGGCCAACCCCACCTCCGTGCTCGCAGAGCACCAGGAGCACGAGCACGCTGCAACACCCCTAGCGCCTGCATCGCTTAACCGCGTTGGCGAACTCCGGCCGCCAACCTCGTCGCCGACGCCGATTCCGGCCCCGAGCTCAAGCCCTCCACCAAGAGCCTCACCATCCCTCAGCTCCTCCTAGATGCCTCCATGAGCCATTTGGTCGAGTGGCAAAACCACTCTCGGCCAGCTGGCTCGCTGCGCGGCTAAACGGCAGCAGCGGCGTGGATTTGACCATGGTGGGCCTGCTTGACTCTCCAGAGTCAATGACGTGGGGCCCAACTGCTTAATAACTAGGTTTAGTTTTATTTAAAATCTAATTAAGCTTAATTACTCGACACGTGGACCCATCGCTTTGACCCGGACCAGCCCTGTTGACCTGATGACGCCATGCCAACGTCATGTCGACGAAGTAAACCCTTTTCTGGAATTATTTTAATTCAGGAAATTTTAAAATGCCCTAAACTTTAATAAATCATAGAAATTCAACCGTAACTCGGATGGAAATAATTTATATATGAAAAATGATCAGAAAAATATGAAGAATCTGTTTATGCCATGATCATGCATGTTTGAACAAGTTAACCTCACTGAATAGGATGAATCATGATTAGGGTAACTTATGAAATAGCATTTGGAGTTGGAGTTCAACCTTGTTTGAATTCCACTTCAACTAACTTGGATTGTTATTGCATTAGGTGAATTCAGTACCTTAATATGACATGTCATTCATGTGAATGTGCATTGCATTGATTGTGTTCTCTTTGTTGCGTAATTATCCCTCCCGTAGTCGATGTACCGACGATGAGTTCGATGACACCGATGAAGAATTATATTATCTTCGTAGTGCGCAAGCAAAACCCCTTGTTCATTCCGATACAATCCCACTCTCTCGCCCTGCTCTATTTTACTGCATTAGGACAACAACGACTCATGTGTTACTTGCTGCGGTAGCTGAACCCCTTGATCCTTTGCATGACCGTCATTCCACAAGAATTAGATGAAACCCACTAGCATGAGTAGGAATTGTTTGAGCCATGTTGTGCCTACTCATTTATGCTTGTTTGTCATGCCTGCTATCGCTTAGAGTTGAGTCGGGTCTAATTCATCGGGAATGAATTGGAATTGTTATGAACATGTCCTACTGTGTGTGAGCTAAGTGTGTGAACACGATTTGGTAAAAGGTAGCGGTGAGAGGCCATGTAGGAGTACATGGTGGGTTGTCTCATTGAAACCGCCCTCGTGAACTGAGTTCTGTGTTTGTGATCCATGAAACAGCTACTACCACGCATTGGGATCCTTAATTGACCTCTCGCTTCTTAACCACCCTTGTCCTCAATCCGGGAGTTGCAAGTAGTTTCGTGTTTGTAGCATGTGGGGCACGCATACGCTGACCTTAGGGGTGGGTTGTGTTGCGGTAGGCACTGCGTGGTCTGTACCGAAAGTGCCCGCTTGGTATCTCGGGAACCCTGCACACATCGCTCGGGGCTGTATGGGAAACCTCGCCGGACTCATGGATGGAACCCGAATAGGCGATAAACCCGGACTAGGGACTTGAGTGTTTAGGTAGGCCGTGGCCGACACCCACGCTTGGGCTTCCGCTGAAGGTTGCCGAGTACATGTCGGTAAACGCGTAAGTGGTGAGAGCGTGGTGAAGAAGTACACCCTGCAGGGTTTATTATGATCTATTCGAATAGCCGTGTCCACGGAGAAGGACTTCGGGTTGCCTATATCGGTTCATAGACAAGTGAAAGTGGATACTCTAAAATGCGCAAGATAAGCGTGAGTGCTATGGATGGCGTTCTCGTAGGGAGACGGAGCGGGTCCATAGTGGTGTATTGATATGGTGAATGTGTGGACTCGTGCGCCACCTCAAAGAGTTACTTGCAAATGTAGTTCAGGATAGCCACCGAGTCAAAGCTGGCTTGCTGCGCCAAACTCCACCACCCCTTTTGATAATGATGCATATGTAGTTAGATCTGATGTAAGTCTTGCTGAGTACAATTGTACTCACGCTTGCTTATTTTATGTTTTGCGAGAGACGCTGGCCTCGCTAGTAGTTCCGCTGGACTTCGACGCTTAGCTTGTTACCTCAGCTACGATCTTGTGCCTCGGCAGATCTCGGTAGATAGTCGCTTCTCAGCCTTTTTCCATTTATAGTTGTCTCCGATGCACATGTTTAGCTTCCGCTTGTGCTTTGACTTGTATGTTCGAGTGTTGGGTCATGAGACCCATGTTTGTAATATCTCGCTCTTCGAGCCTAATGAATAATATTTTGAGTCGAGAGTTATGTTGTGATGCCATGTTGTATCTACGCATATTGAGCATATTGTGTGTATGTTTGAAATGCTTGGTATGTGTGGATCCGACAAACTAGTTGTTTATCCTTGGCAGCCTCTCATATGGGAAATGTAGTCTCGGCTCGAGCGATAGTAGTCCGCTACAGCCTGGTTCACCGGAGTCCTCGCTAGCCCAAAGACTACCGCTTGGACACTTGATCTGGCCGGCATGTGTTTCACTTCGCTCTATGTCCGTTCCTTCGGGAAATGTCACGCGGTGTTATTCGAGTCCGCCTAGCCTGCTACAGCCGGGATACCGGAGTCCTCATAGCCCAATACAGCCCGAATATATACGTTGATGACCGACATGCTCGATGTGATTCATGTATGCCTGTCCCCATGGGTTAGCGCCGCTTGGTTCACGACTAGCCATGTCGGCCCGGGTTCTTTGTCAGATGGATGCTAGCGACACTATCATATACGTGAGCCAAAATACGCAAACGGTCCCGGCCATGGTAAGGCGACACCTGTGGGAATACCGTGCGTGAGGCGCAAAGTGATATGATGTGTTACATGCTAGATCGGTGTGACTTAGGATCGGGTCCCGACATCTCTGGATGACAACACTTTCTCAAAACAATCATAATATGATATAACAAGATGGTATCTCGCTAGCCCTTTCCGAGACCGCAAAACATAAATGCAGAGCACCTTTAAAGATCAAGGACCTGACTAGACATTGTAATTCATGGTAAAAGAGATCCAATCATAGTCATACCCAATATAAATTAACAAGAATGAATGCATATGACAAGAAGCGCTCTCCAACTAGTGCTTTTTAATAAGAGGGTGATGACTCAACATAAAAGTAAATAGATAGGCCCTTCGCAGAGGGAAGGTGGATTTGTAGAGGTGCCGAGCTTGATTTTGAAATAGAGATAAATAATATTTTGAGCGGTATACTTTCATTGTCAACATAACAACTAAGAGATGGCTATATCTTCCATGCTACACACATTATAGGCGGTTCCCAAACAGAATGGTAAAGTTTATACTCCCTCCACCAACAAGCATCAATCCACGACTTGCTTGAAACAACGAAGTGCCTCCAACATACATCAGGTCCTGTGGGAGTTTTGTTTGCAATTAATTTTGATTTAGTTTGCATAAAGCATGGGACTGGGGATCCCAATGACCAGCCATTTTCTCGTGAATGAGGAGCGGAGTCCACTCCTCTTGAGAATAACCCGCCTAACATGGAGGATAAGGGCAGCCCTAGTTGATACATGAGCTATTCGAGCATACAAAACAAAATGTTTATTTGAAGGTTTAGAGTTTGGCACATACAAATTTACTTGGAATGGCAGGTAGATACCGATATAGGAAGGTATAGTGGACTCATCCGAATAACTTTGGGGTTTATGATTGGATGCACAAGCAGTATTCCCGCTTAGTACAAGTGAAGGCTAGCAAAAGACCGGAAGGGACCAACTAGAGAGCGACACCACCATGAACATGCACTAAAATTAATAAACATTGGATGCAAGCATGAGTAGGATATAATCCACCATGAACATAAATATCGTGAAGGCTATGTTGATTTGTTTCAACTACATGTGTGAACATGTGCCAAGTCAAGTCACTTAAATCATTCAAAGGAGGATACCACCCCATCATACCGCATCACAACCATTTTAATAGCATGTTGGCACGCAAGGTAAACCATTATAATTCATAGCTAATCAAGCATGACATAAGCAACTATGATCTCTAATTGTCATTGCAAACATGTTTATTCATAATAACTGAATCAGAACGATGAACTCATCATATTTACAAAAACAAGAGAGGTCGAGTTCATACCAGCTTTTCCCATCTCATACCATCATATATCGTCATAATTGCCTTTCACTTGCACGACCGAACGATGTGAATAGTAATAAGAGTGCACGGCATTGACTAAGTCGAATCATGAGCATTCAATAAACAGGAGAAGACAAGGCAATATGGGCTCTTGGTTAAATCAACAATAAAGCATATAAGATCCACTTCAACAATTTAATCATGGTCTTCTCCTATCGACCCCCAAAGAAAAGAAAAGAAATAAAACTATTTACACGGGAAAGCTCCCAACAAGCAAAAGAAGAACATGAAATCTTTTTGGGTTTGCTTTTTAATTAATACTACTACAGCAGGAAAAATAAACTACTACTATTTTTTTGTTTTTCTTAAAGTTTATCAAACACACAAGAAGAAAGGTGAAAAAGGAAATAAACTAGCATGGATATTACAAGGAAAGAGTATGAGCACCGACATCTAGCAATGAGTGTGTGTGAACGTAAATGTAATGTCGGTGGAAATACGACTCCAAGCTTAGGATTTTGGCCTGTTGGTTCATTGCCAGTGATAGCTCGGATACCCGTAGGTGTAGCTGGGTCGCATCAGCGATGAAGAGGACTCGATCGCCATCGATCGACAGCTACCTCCGATCCCAAGAATAAACAGATGCGTGGAGGCTCATATTGTGGTTCCGCTCTGGGCTGGTGCAGGATTCCAATAGGCTTGAACGGCCACGGAACAAGGTAAGGACCTGCGCAAGTTAAACAAAGAAGGAGCAGCAAAGTAATAGTCTCATGGTGATGTTTATCAAAGTACAATTTATATTTGAGCTCCCTTCACGACTCTTATCAATACAATCATGTGCTAGCATACTCTTATAATCTAGATAAGCACTAGGCATCAATTTTTCTTTCTCAAAATGCCTAATAGGTATGCCAGAATATTCAGCTAGGCGTGAAGCATAAATGCCTCCAAAGATGGGACCCTTAGTACGGTTTAGACTTAACCGTCTAGCAACAATTCCACCCATACTAATAGAGTTATTGCGGTATAAACCATGGAATGAATGATAATATCAGAACACTAAGGTTTCCACAGCTTTCACGACCAATCAAGCAACGACTAGCAAATAAGGCAAAGTAGCGTAAAACAGGAAAATGTATGCTAGTAATTCTTGCATCGTAAACCTTCCTGGTTTCTCCACAAAGGATAGTGTTAATAAAAGCTTCTACTTCATTACGTGTGGTTCATCTAAGGTGCCTCAAAGGGTATTTTGCAAACCTCGCAAAATTCAGCTAATGGCATCTTCTTAACAACGCTATATAAATGAAACTCTACTCGATGGAGGTGATTCCTTAGGAAAATAGTAGAAGTTTTGCACAAAAGTATTTGTGAGTAAGAGATACCATGACGTTGGTCTGGAGGAAGTTGGTGAGGCAAGCATTCTCAATCAATAAATAAAATCCTCATAGATTCGCGCCTGCCTCAAGAAGTCATCCAAGGCCATTCACATGCCCGACCTTCACAAAGCGAGGAAAATTATATTTGTGCTTCGTGCTTCTTCCTTTTGTTTTTCCTTCGAGCTTCGCTCGACGAGCCCCTCAAAAGTCTCTTCATTATTTTCTGAAATAATCTGAAATTTTTAGTAACTTCAAACAAAAGTGAACCAACTTCAATAAAATTGATATCAACTACTCCTACAAGTGCCTAGAGCCTATATCAAGCACAAGAACTACTTGGAACCATATAAAATTGACATGCAAGCTCAAGAACATGGTCACCTATGCAGCACAATTTTGCAATGAATAAAGCACTAGAACAAAAACTAATTGGACCAATGGAGGAGTCACATACCAAGGAACAATCTCCCAAGTAGTTTTGTGAGAGGTGCTTTGAGCAAAGATATCGAAAATCACAACACCGGGGCTGGAACTCGTGTTTGAGCTGGTTATTCTGTTTGTGGGAGGAAGAATAAGAGGATGGGTGCAGGAATAGTGGAGGAGGGCCACCATGGGCCCACGAGGCGGGGCGCCCAGGGGTAGGCGCGCCTCCCTCGTGAGCTTGTGGCAGCCCTCATGTAATTTTTGCACCACAAATCCTCAAATATTCCTAAAAAATCATACTAAATTGGCATGGCATTCGAGGACTTTTATTTTCGGGTATTTTTATATTGCACTGATAAATCAGGAAATGTATAAAAAATACTATTTCTACTTTATTTCAACTAAATAATGAAAGTATAAAGAGGGTACAAAGTTTGTGCCTTCTAGTTTCACCCGCCTCATGCTCATCAAAAGGAATCCACTAACAAGGTTGATAAAGTCTTGTTAACAAACTCATTCCTAATAACATGGAACCGGAGAAATTTCGAATAATACTATGTTACCTCAACGGGTATATGCACATCCCCTATAATAAGAATATCATATTTCTTCTTGACAGTAGGAAGAGGAAATTCAAAACCTCCAAATATAATCGATGGAATTTTTCCAATAGAGTTGATGCTATAAACTTGAGGTTGTTTCTGAAAGTGTACCATATGCTCATTACCATTAACATGAAAAGTGACATTGCCTTTGTTGCAATCAATAACAGCCCTTCAGATTCAAAAGGTCTTCCAAGAATAATAGACATACTATCATCCTCGGAATATCAAGAATAACAAAGTCCATTAAAATAGTAACGCTTGCAACCACAACAGCACATCCTCACAAATACCGGATGTATAGCAGTTGATTTATCAGCCATTTGCAAAGATATTTCAATAGGTGTCAACTTATTCAAACCAAGTCTACGGTATAAGAGAGAGGCATAACACTAACACCGCTCCAAGATCACATAAAGCAGTTTTAACATAATTTCTTTTAATGGAGCATGGTATAGTGGGTACCTCGGATCTCCAAGTTTCTTTGGTATTCCACCCTTAAAAGTACAATTAGCAAGCATGGTGGAAATTTCAGCTTCGTATCTTTCTTATTGGTAATGATATCCTTCATATACTTAGCATAAGGATTTGTTTTGAGCACATCGCTAATCGATACGAAAAAGATAGGTCTAATCATTTCAGCAAAGCGCCAAAATCCTTATCATCCTTTTTCTTGGATGGTTTGGGAGGAAAGGGCATGGGTTTCAACCCATGGTTCTCTTTCTTTACCATGTTTCCTAGCAACAAAGTCTTCTTATCATAACGTTGATTCTTTGATTGTGGGTTATCAAGATCAACAATGGGTTCAACTTCTACATCATTATCATTACTAGGTGAGAATCTTCATGAACATCATCATTATTATTTTCGCTAGGTTCATGTTCATTACAAGATTGTGTTTCAGATCGAGATAGATGTATCATTTGGATTATCGTGGTTCAAAGAATAGGTTCGCTTAGAGGATTGCAAAGTCCTATCATTTTCCTTTCTTCCTTTTAGAAGAACTAGGTGATTCAATATTATTTCTTTGAGAATCTTTCTCAATTCTCTTAGGTGGCCTTGGGATACAAAGG
>JAHIAM010009834.1:0-19389 GCA_021605205.1 Aegilops longissima | reverse complement strand
TTCACCACCGGCTCGCGTTTTGTCGCCCGCCGCGCAAGGATGCGCTTGTTGCCGCGGACGCCACCGCTGGCAAAGCCGATGCGAGACTCGATGGTGGCCTCCATTCGTCACCTTGTCACCGCTGAGGGTAATTCTAGAGCAGCTGGAGCCTGCCGCTTAAAGCTTCCGCCGGAGTGGTGGGTGGCAATGGCGAACGGTGCAAGGAGCGGATGTGCTCGGACTTCTAAATAAATTAGAAGGAGCAGCATCTCGCCCAGCACTGTGCTCCGCCGTATTCCAGCCTCGTTGGGCGCTGCTGAAGCGTTTTGCGCCGCCCCTCGATCCACCACCGACTGGGCCTAACGAACGCATGGCGCTAAGCGAGCACCATGACGTTGTCGGTCTCGCGCTTCTTGAGATGGACGCGGTCACGATCCGGACGCCGAGGTCTTGCGCCGCTTGTCCTTGACTTGGCAGCGCTGTGGGCTATCTCGACGACGCTTCGCTCTCCGCCAAGATCTTCCCCACCACTCGCCAGCCCGGTGGTGGTGGGTTTGACGCGGACGGTTTCTCGCCGCCCACGCCTTCTTCTTCGTGGCATTGTCGGCGAAGATGTTGAAGATGATGAAGATGCCGCCGTGAACGCCGAGCAGGTTCACACCATCGCTGCCTTTAGGTCACCGCATTTGCTGCTCGTTATCGCCAAGCTTTGCATCGCTACCATAGCCGCAGTTAGTGCCGTAAGCTTCGAGGAAGGCGACTTTGTTCTTCGGGCCGCTCAATCCGCCAAGAATTCCAAATAAGTTGACGCCTAAGGGGAAGGCCTTATCGGTGAAACGAAATACCAGGCCCGAGTCGTCCGCTTGAGACCTAAGATGGCATTCCGTGAGCAACTCTCGAACATCGAGCATCTTCAAGTTTTATCCATAGGGCGCGATTGTTTAACCTGCTCGAATCCACCCTTTTGTACAAGTCTTGCCGCCGTTGCATGTAATCCTTTGTACAAAGCCGCGCTAGCACTGCGGCATCAAGAAGTTTTATGTGTTGCGCATAACTTGTCAATTTCATGCTTTCATAACCTATTTGCATGTATTATCCGACATTTTGTGCAGCATCAACACCCGTAGAAGCAATAACGAGCCACTAGGCTCCATAACTTTATTTTCTTTTTTTTCTCGAGAAAAGAAGGTTCATCCACCCACAAGTTAACCGGGGAGGAGAAGATAATGGTGGGGCCACCAAGCCGCCGAGGAAGTATTGCCTGCCGGAAGCAAACGATGTAAAAGCTAAGTTGCCAAAGTTTGAGCAATCAGCTTTTAAATTTTTCGTTATCTTCTCAACGATAGTACTTTGTATGGAAAACTCCGCGCGGAGGAACCAACTCAGAAGTTAGTTTGCGCTTCTTACTTTGTTTCGAGTCCGCTTAACAATTAAGTGAGCCGCAACTAGTTGCACAAGGTTGCTTGTCGGAGGCGGCATCGCCAAAGAAGTCGCCGACGTCCCCGCACTCGCGGCCATGCGCAAGGGTGCCTCGCTACCGAATAAGTTCCCTAAAAGCGAGGGCACAAACGCATAAAGGAAGGAATCGAGTAAAGGAAATAACATTGCATTCGATTGCCTAAGATAGAGTATATTACAAAAATAACTTGTCGCAGATCTAATGAATTGTTCTAAACATGGTCTGCAATACAAAGGAAAGATAAAACTTGGCGGCCTAGTCCACGCTCGCCATCAACCCTCTTCACTCCGCCACCCCGCCCACAATGGGTGCGATAAGGGCCTTGAGCACTTCAACGCCAGCAGTTACAAGCAGGACTTGAGGATCGCCATAAGTCGACCGATTATGGAAGGCCACCTTCATCAAGACCTTCAAGAGCCCTCGCATGATTTGGCGCGACTCGCCGGCCACCGCTTTGGGATCTCTTCCGGAGCCGCGGAGAGCGGCCAACACACTCTTGAAGAACAGCCGAGCTACGTCAATGGAGATGCTCGCCGATGGAGTACCCAAGATCCACCATCCCCATCTCCATCGCCTCCTTGTCAATGGCGGCGGTCAGATTCACAAGACCTCGGTCCAGATCATCACGCTTCCTTGAAGGTAGCATGGGCGTCAGGGCGGTCGCCAACAGCTCCTCGCTGGCCTTGATCTTCCAGCAAACCCACTTCGCCTCCTGGCGCCGCCTAGCGCCTCCGCTGTGGTGGACAGCTTCAGCTCAAGATCCGCCTTGGAGTCCTTGGCGGCGGGATCTCCTTGATCTTCTCAAAGAAGACGGCCCGCAACTCGCCAAGAGTGTAGGCGCCCTTCAAGGCCATGCTTCAAATAAGTGACCTCTTCACGCTTTTTCCGGAGGGTGGCCTCCAGCCGCGCCACCTCGCCTCTAATTCCTTCTTGGCGGCTACGGGCGTCATGGGCAAGATCCTTGCTCCTTGAGTGCTCCGCCATTGATCGCTCGCTGCAAGATCTTCCTCAGAGTCGCCGAGGTTGATCTTCCCTGCGCCAATTTCACCTTCTTGCGCAGAGAGCTTTTTGCCGGGCGAGCCTTGTTGCTCTCGACTCGCCTTCTCCAAGATGAAGGTCAGGCGCCTCAACAAGTTGCTCCCGGCCTGCTACGCCCCGAGAGTTTTGTTTTGCCACCGAGCTCTTCAAGCTTCTTCCATGTCAGCCTCCCACCGCGACAGTGCCTCCCGCGACACATTTTAGCTTGTCAAGGCCAGAGAGCGACAAGAGCTTCCTCAAAGAGCTGCTTCCTCCTCGACTCGCATCGCCGCTGCTTGGCTGGCTAACTAGCGACACCAATGGAGGCGAGCAGCTCTCGTCAAGGTCTCTCCTCGACCGCGCCTGAGCTCGACGCCCATGGAAGCTTGATGAAGACACCGTCACTGCCTTCGATAGGCGCTGGGCTGGGCTCTTTGAGCTCGGTGGCAGATCGGTGGCGAGGGATTGGCCGATGCACGATCGCTGCATTCTCCCACCTCCGCGCCAAGAGTTTTGGCGGCCTCTCACGGGCGGACCCATCGGCACCGGCCTCCTCCATGTTGGCGGCGTTGCCATTGTTGCCGCGAAGCTTTTCACGGGCAACCTCAGCCCATCGGCCTCCGCAGATAGATCTGATGATCAGAGAAAGAAAAGAACAAGTCAAGCAAATGTTCAAAAGAAGAATGTAAGAGAAAAGACCTAAGGGAAATTTTCAAGCAAGAAGATTACTTGCAATGGGATCTCAGAGCCGCGGTCTCCACCATCGAGGGTCAGCCTGCGGCTGCCCTTGCTCTGAGAAGCTCCCTTGCTCTGAGAGGCCTCCTTGCCGGAGAGAGCCTCCTTGGCGGAGAATTCTCCTTGGCGGCGAGTTGAAGCAAGGTAATCTCTGGAGGACTTCCGAGCCTCCCGATGAAGCTGCTCTGCCCACACAATTCAACAAGTCGATATCAAGAAGAAGGAGCACCTGTGCACACCTAACCGTAAGAAATAAATCAAATACTTACGCCTGGGCAGGCTGGGCTGCTCGATGAAGGGGTTGCCGGGTCCGGCAGGTAGTCTCAGACGCCCTCCTGTCACATTTGGGATCGCCTTCGACGACGCACTAATGGAGTCTTGGCCTCTTCGACGCCTCTTTGAGCCAACGCTCCAAGAAGGAAAAGGTTCGAATGAAGCAAGTTACATACAAGACGGCGCAAATTGAAGAATTACAAGTACAATGACAAGATCTTACTCTTCTTCCTCCTCCTGAGCTGAGAGCGGAGAAGTCGACCCGCCCACCTCCGGGACGAGCTGGAAGGGTGGGCTCCTTGGATGCTTGGCGGTGCGGAGCCGGGTCCCGGCGGCCCTGGCCCGGTTGTCTGGCAGCGTGGAGGCGCCCCTGCTGCAATGAGGTTGTCACGGAGCAATGCTGCCGCGGGCGAGACGGCTGTTGGCCTGCCCGCCGCCCGCCACTTCCCCGGTCTTATGGAGGCACCTTCTTGGCGGGCCACTGCCTCCCGCCGCAAGTCATCCAAGGTGGAGGGAGGCGCCCTGCAGTTCCTGCTCGGCTCAGCCGAGCTCGGCCTGCTCCTCCGCCAAGGCAAGCTCTTTCGCGGCCGCAAGGCTTGTCACCGGGCTGCCTCGGCCTCCTACACAAGAACCCAAACACGCCAAGCGGCAGCAGCCAGCCGCCCTCCAACCTTGTGGCGACACGCCATCTCTTGCTGGTGGTGTCGCGGGTGAGCCACTGCTTGTCGGCACGGATCGGCACTTCTCCCAAGTTGTCGAAGAACTGGCCGACGATGTCGCTTGCGGCTCCTCGCTAAGTTGGAACGATTCCATGGGAATCACACAACGGCATCATCGCTGGATGCGTCAAGTTGACGAAGTTGTTGCACAAAGGCATGACTCCCTCGCAACATGAACCACTCGGGTGATCTGCGCCAAGCTTGAACAGCTCCCGCAAAGATGCCATCCAGCCCAAGACAAGAAAGTTCCGCTGAGGCCCGGCGCAGCCTCATGATGTCCGCCGCTTTGAATTCCCAAGCAGGCCTCCCTCCCCGCAAGGGGCGAATGCGGCGGCTGGAAACCGCCAACAGCTCCCACGGAAGTCTGCATGCCTCGAGGCGCAGGATCCCGTCACGGCAATCTTCAACTTGTCGCCCTCCGCACCAAGTTGCTCCAATCGCGCGCCACTATGGGAGTTTGGCGCAGGCAATGAAAGGCTGCGGGTTCTCTTCTATGATCCAACACCAATCGGCTCTCCACTCCTCCCACTTGTCGCGCGAACTCTCCGTCAAGATATGCTTCCTTCTTGCCGATCCCGAGACCCATGCAATTCCTCCAAGAAGCGCTCTCCTCTCTACGCTGAGCGCCGCTTCTTTGGACTTGAGAAGAAGGGGAGCGATGTGGTTTTTGATGTGACAACAATGGGCGATATAAGTCATACTACCTACCAAAGATGTCATACTTTGGTTCAGCGGTATTGTGAGATGAAGCGTCCTGACCGACATTACGCCAGACGCTTACGCGAGACTGGTTTCACCGCCGTGAGCACTCGCTGCTTAAAGGTGACCGGCGGGTGTCTGTTCTCTCACTTTAGTTGAACTCGAGGCATACCCGGTCCTTGAGAAGGTTAAACGGAGTCTATTTGACGAAGTATCGCTGTGGTTTTGATGCGAGGTAAGAACGGTTCTTGCTCAGCCCGTAGCAGCCACGTAAAACTTGCAACAACAAAGTAGAGGACGCCTAACTTGTTTTTGCAGGCATGTTGTGATGTGATATGGTCAAGACGTGATGCTATATTTTATTGTATGAGATGATCATGTTTTGTAACCGAAGTTATCGCAATCGGCAGAGCCATATGGTTGTCGCTTATTGTATGAAATGCAACGCCATGTAATTGCTTTACTTTATCACTAAGCGTAGCGATAGTCGAGAAGCAATAGTTGGCGAGACGACAACGATGCTACGATGGAGATCAAGGTGTCGCTACCGGTGACGATGGTGATCATGATTGCAAGTTTCGAGATGGAGATCACAAGCACAAGATGATGATGGCCATATCATATCACTTATATTGATTGCATGTGATGTTTATCCTTTATGCATCTTATCTTGCTTTGATTGACGGTAGCATTATAAGATGATCTCTCACTAAAATTATCAAGTAGTGTTCTCCCGAGTATGCACTGCTGCCAAAGTTCGTCGTGCCGAGACACCACGGATGATCGGGTGATAAGCTTCACGTCCATCTACAACGGGTGTAAGCCAGTTTTGCACACGCAGTATACTCAAGTTATACTTGACGAGCCTAGCATATGCAGATATGGCCTCGAACACGGAGACCGAAAGGTCGAGCGTGAATCATATAGTAGATATGATCAACATAAGATGTTCACCATTGAAAACTACTCCATCTCACGTGATGATCGGTTATGGTTTAGTTGATTTGGATCACGGATCACTTAGATGACTAGAGAGATGTCCGTCAAAGGGGAGTTCTTAAGTAATATGATTAATTGAAGTTAAATTTATCATGAACTTAGTACCGATAGTATTTTGCTTGTCTATGTTTATCAGATAGATGGCTCGGCTGTTGTTCCGCTGAATTTTAATGCGCTTGAGAAAGCAAAGTTGAAAGATGATGGTAGTAATTACACGGATCGGGTCCGTGAATTCGAGGATTATCCTCATTGCACGTAAGAGTTACGCCCCGGATGCACCGCTAGGTGCCGTGCCTGCCGATGCCGATGCAACCGACGACGTTAAGAACGCCCGCAGAAAGCGTAGCTGATGACTACTCTATAGTTCAAGGTGCCATGCTTTACGGCTTAGAACTGGTCTTCAACGACGCTTGAACGCTCATGGAGCATATGAGATGTTCCAGAGTTGAAGTTGATATTTCAACAGTAATGCCCGGATTGAGAGATATGAAGTTCCAATAAGTTCTATAGCTGCAAGATGGAGGAGAATAGTTCACAAGAGCACATACTCAAAATGTCTGGTATTACAATCACTTGAATCAACCGGGAGTTAATCTTCCTGGATGATTGTGTCATTGATGTAATTCTTCAATCACCGCCACCAAGCTACAAAGGCTTCGTGATGAACTATAATATGCAAGGGTTAGTAAAGACTATGCTCGAGCTCTTCGCAATGCTAAAAGTCATGGAGGTAGAAATCAAGAAGGAGCATCAAGTGTTGATGGTCAATAAGACCACTAGTTTCAAGAAGAAAGGCAAAGGGAAGAAGAAGGAACTTCAAGAAGAACAGCAAACAAGTTGCCGATCAGAGAAGAAACCCAAGTCCGACCTAAACCTCGAATCGAGTGCTTCTATCGCAAGCGCATCCGTCACCGGAAGCGAACTGCCCCAAGTATTTGGCGGATAAGAAGGATGGCAAGGTGAACAAAGGTATATGTGATATACATGTTATTGATGTGTACCTTACTAGAGCTCGCAGTAGTACCGGTATTTGATACGGGTTCTCATGCTTAATATTTGCAACTCAAACAGGACTACGGATTGCTTAACACCGCAAAGGACGAGGTGACGGCGCGCTGGGAAACGGTTCCAAAGTCGATGTGATCGCAATGGCACGCTACCTCTACATCTACCTTCGGATTAGTTTTAGACCTGAATAATTGTTATTTGGTGCCGCCGCATGAGCATGAACATTATATCTCGATCTTGTTTGATGCAGACGGTTATTCATTTAAATCGTAGAATAATGGTTGTTCTATTTATATGAATAATATCTTTATGGTCATGCACCCTTGAAGAGTGGTCTATTTTAATGAATCTCGATAGTAGTGATACACATATTCATAATGTTGAAACCAAAAGATGCAGAGTTGATAATGATAGTGCAACTTATTTGTGGCAATCGCCGCTTAGGTCATATCGGTATAAAGCGCATGAAGAAACTCCATGCCGATGGACTTTTGGAGTCACTTGATTATGAATCACTTGGCACTTATGTAACCATGCCTCATGGGCAAGATGACTAAAACCCTGCTTCCTAAGACTATGGAGAGAGCAACAGATTTGTTGGAAATCATACATATGTATGTATGTGGTCCGATGAATGTTGAAGTCAGGGCGGATATCAAGTATTTTCTCACCTTCACAGATGATTTAAGCAGATATGGGTATATCTACTTAATGAAACATAAGTCCTAAACATTTGAAAAGTTCAAAGAATTTCAGAGTGAAGTTGAAAATCATCGTAATAAGAAAATAAAGTTTCTACGATCCGATCGTGGAGGCTAATATTTGAGTTACGAAGTTTGGTCTACATTTGAAACAATGCGAATAGTTTCAAGAATCACGCCACCCTAACACCACAACAAAAGAATGGTGTTTCCGAACGTCAGAATCGTGACTTTACTAGATATGGTGCGATCTATGATGTCTCTTACAGATTTACCGCTATCATTTTGGGGATATGCTCTGAGACGGCCAGATTCACGCTAAATAGGACAATCATTAAAATCCATTGAGACGACGCCTTTATGAACTATGGTTTAGCAAGAAACCAAAGTTGTCGCTTCTCGAAAGTTTGGGGTCATGATGTTTATGTGAAGAAACTTCAACCCGATAAGCTTGAACCCAAATCGAAAAATGTGTCTTCATAGGATACCCAAAGGAGACAATTGGGTATACCTTCTATCACAGATCCAAGGCAAAACATTCGCTGTTAAAATGGATCCTTTCTAGAGAAGGAGTTTCTCTCTAAAGAAGTGAGTAGGAGGAAAGTGGAACTTGATGAGGTAATAGTACCAGCCCCCTTATTGAAAGTAGTTCGTCATGTAAATCAGTTTCGTAACACCTACACCAGCTAGTGAGGAAGATAATGATGAAGATCATGAAACTTCAGATCAAGTTGTCACCGAATCAGAGATCAACCAGAATAAAATCCGCACTGCAGTGGTACGTAATCCTATTCTCGAAGTCATGCTACTAGATCATGGTGAACCTACGAACTATGAAGAAGCGATGGTGAGCCCAGATTCCGCAAAATGGCTTGAAGCCATGAAATCTGAGATGGGATCCATGTATGAGAACAAAGTATGGACTTTGGTAGACTTGCCCGATGATCGCAAGCTATTGAGAATAAATGGATCTTTAAGAAGAAGACCGACGCCGATGGTAATGTAATCGCTTCACAAAGCTCGACTTGTTGCAAAAGGTTTTCGACAAGTTCAAGGGGTTGACTACGATGAGACTTTCTCACCAGAAGCGATGCTTAAGTCCGTCTGAATCATGTTAGCAATTGCCGATTTTATGATTATGAAATTTGGCAAATGGATGTAAAACTGCATTCTTGAATGGATTTCTAGAAGAAGAGTTGTATATGATGCAACCAGAAGGTTTTGTTGATCCAAAGGGTGCTAACAAAGTGTGCAAGCTCCAACGATCAATTTATGGTCCGTGCAAGCCTCTCTGAGTTGAATAAACGCTTTGATAGTGTGATCAAAGATATGGTTTTATATGCACTTTGGAGAAGCCCAGATTTACAAGAAAGTGAGTGGGAGCTCAGAGCATTTCTGATATTATATGTGGACGACATATTGTTGATTGGAAATGATATAGAATTTCTCGGATAGCATAAAAGGATACTTGAATAAAAGTTTTCAATGAAAGACCTCGTGAAGTTGCTTATATATTGGGCATCAAGATCTATAGAGATAGATCAAGACGCTTAATAGGACTTTCACAAAGCACATACCTTGATAAAGTTTTGAAGAAGTTCAAAATGGATCAGAAAAGAAAGGTTTTTAATTGTAGTACAAGGTGTAAGATTGAGTCGACTCAATGCCCGCACCACAGCAGAAGATAGAGAGAAAATGAAAATGTTCCTATGCTTCAGCCATAGGCTCTATCATGTATGCAATGCTGTGTACCAGACCTGACGATGCTTAGCTGTAAGCTTGGCAGAAGGTACCAAAGTAATCCAGAGTGGATCATCGACAGCGGTCAAGAACATCCCGAATACCCGAAAAGGACTAAGGATATGTTTCTCAGATATGGAGGTGACAAAGAGCTAGTCGAATGGTTACGCCGATGCAAGCTTTTGACACTGATCCCGGACGATTCTAAATCGCAAACCGGATACGATTTTTATTAAACGGTGGAGCCGCTGGTGCAGTTCTAAACAAAGCGCCGTGGCGGGATCTACATGTGAAGCGGAGTACATAGCTGCTTCCGAAGCAAGCAAATGAAGGAGTCTCGGATGAAAGAGTTCATTTCCGATCTAGGTGTCATACCTAGTGCATCGGGACCAATGAAGATCTTCTCGTGACAATATCGTGCAATTGCCTTGGCAAAGGAATCCAGATTTCACAAGAGGACCAAGCATATCAAAAGACGCCTAATTCCATTCGGGACCAAGTCCAAGTGGGAGACATAGAGATTTGTAAATACATACGGATCCGAATGTTGCGCACTCGCTGACTCAGTTTCTTCCACGAGCAAAACATGATCTCGCTTCTGCCTCCTCGATTCCTCCGCTTATAAGGAGGAGAGGGGCGGACGCCCGCTTCCCATTAAAGAAAGCTCCTCACAATCTCTCCGATGACGCCACGCCCCGGCTGCGGCTGCTCATGGGGACGTGGTGGGTCCCGAGCGAGTAACGGTGCGATCTAGGTCACAAGCTGCGTCTGGCAGGCACCGCTTTTGGGCCTGGCCCAACAGGCCGCCGGACTGTAGGATGGCCGCAGCCCGGGGCCCCCGCTTGTACTAGAGTAGGGGTACCCTAGTATCCCGAACTCGCACGGCAATCGAAGCACCTCGCTGCAAGGCTTGCCTAGCGGCCGCTAAGGTCCTCCACGGTTCCCTGGAGCCATTCAAGAACAAAGAGTTCAAGACCCCTTGCAAGAGGAGCTTGCCGAAGGCCACTCAAGGCACGGCGAAACAAGACCCTGCAAGAGGAGTTGTCGGAAGGCTTGGTGAGCGATAAGCCCCAAGCCGACAAGGATTCAGTCAAGAAGAAAGCACTTGCCGCGCAAGTAACTCTCTTCATCTCCGCCCACCATCCGCCAACGTGTCGCCGTGAGGCTACCCTGCATCGCTGCGTCAAAGGGCTGTGCAGCCGCTGGGAGCAGCGATAAGCCGCACCGACAAGCTTACCATCGTGGCAAACGGTGGTGCACTTGACGGCCCTCAAGTAATCGCTTAGGCGATAGGGACGGCATTTATTAATCTTGTCCCTTGCCGCCGAAGTTAGGTATAGACCATCGTGACATTGTACAAAGCGTGTACCAACCATCGTTTTTCCATTTGTACCCTTTCATCACGCTTGCCACTGTCGGGTGACCCCTTGAGCCTATAAAAGGAGGCCCAAGTGCAATGTAGAAAGGGTTCTCATCTGCCATTTCATTCGACTCACTCGAGACCACACTCACTCAAAGCTAGGTTTTGTAGCTCTCATTGCTCCCTAGCAAGAACACAAATAATCGCATAAGCAGCAGAGGAGTATCTCCTCGAGAGCTCCGTCGGGTAAATCTGCCGTGCATCGCCGATCCGCTTCTTCGGCACTCTCCGCCTCACCACCAACCGTAAGGGACCCCATCCCATAGGTGTCCGTGGGTCACGATCACCAGCTTCCTCTTGCCGGAAGGCCACTCAAGGCACGAAGGAAACAAGACCCGCAAGAGGAGCTTGTCGAAGGCTTGGTGAGCGATAAGCTCCTGCACGACAAGGATTCACCAAGAAGAAAGCACTTGCCGCGCAAGTAACTCTCTTCATCTCCGCCTCCACCATCCGCCAACGCACCGTGGGGCTACTCCAGTGCAGGCGGTCAAAGTGGTCAGGCAACCACCGGGCCAGCAGCGAGCAGCTACACGACAAGCTTACCATCGTGGCAAACGGTGGTGCACTTTGACGGTCCCCTCACAGAATCAAGCTTAGGGCGATGTGGACGGGCATTTATTAATCTTGTCCCTTCACGCCGAAAGGTAGGTATAGACCATCGCATAATCCGCATAAAGCAGTACCAACCATCGCTTTTCCGCTTGTACTTCCTCATCTACGCTAAGCACCTCGCTCTGCGACCCCTTGAGCCTATAAAAGGAGGGCCAAGCAACGAAAGGGTCTGCCCGCCGGTTCATTCACCGCCGAGACTGACACCATCAGCAGCTTTAGTTTTACAGCCTTTGAAGAACATCAGCAGAAGATGCCGGGTGCACGATCTCGCCATCTGCCTTCACTCCGCCCCCACCGAACTGGTGACTTCAGGACCCCATAGGTGTTCGTGGGTCACGATCGCTTCCCTCAACACCTATGGACTCGGGGTCCCTTACTACCTGCAAAGGAGAGTGCACGAAGAGCAGATCGAGGCGATGCACACGAGCAGATTTCACTCAGCTTCGGGAGCTCTCCGGGAGAGATAATACTCTCATCAGCTAAGCTTGTCCTGATTATTTGTGTTCTTGCTAGGAGCAATGAGAGCTACAAAAAACCTAGCTCGAAAGTGAGTAAAAGTCACACGCTTCAATATGCACCCTATCCAAAAGGAACTCAAGGTCCCACCAAGGATAGACCCGCATATTGAAACGCTTTTGCAAGGTGGATATCATTACATCAACATTACATAATAGATGGGGATACATACATAAGGCACAAATGCCACAAGAATACATCAACATCATATATAAGATCAACATCCGACTACGGATGAAACATAAATGAAGCTCAAACGACATCCACCTCGCTAGCCCAGTGCCGCCGACCGAACCTATCCCCGATCAAGAAGAAGCGTAAGAAGAACTCCAATACAAGCAAACATCGCTTCTCGGCCATGATCATCGCAAACCTGTACCTGCAATCTGGTGGTGTAGTAATCAGGAGCCACGAGGACTCAGCAATCCCATTACCATGGGTATCAAGACTAGCAAAGCTTAATGGGAAAGGAAGGTAAAGTGGTGAGGTTGCAGCAGCGACTAAGCATATATGGTGGCTAACATACGCAAATGAGAGCGAGAAGAGAAACAAAGGAACGGTCGTCAACTAGTAATGATCAAGAAGTGATCCTGAACTCCTACTTACGCCGACATAACCTGTAAACCGTGTTCTCCTCTCGATCAACCCCAAAAGAGACACTCACTACACAGCATACGGTTGGTGTATTTTAGAAGAGTTTGCTTCAAGTTTACTACAACCGATATTAACAAATTCCCATCTGCCACATAATCAAGGGCACGGCTCTCGAAGTTTATACTCGCAGGGTGTCCCAACTTAGCCCATGATAAGCTCTCGCGATCAACGGAGGATATTCTTCTCCCGGAAGACCCGATCAGTCCGAATCCCTGCCACAAGACATTTCGACAAAGAATAAAACAAGACCAAGAAGCCACCGGATGTGCCGACAACCTCGATAGGAGTCGCACATATCTCGCTCGTGGCACACCGGATAAGTCAAGCTACGAGTAAAACCAATCCTCGAGTTGCCCTGGTGGTGGCCCCTGCAGAAGTTGCCGGTTCGGACCAACACTTAGAGGAGCACCGCCCGGGGCTAAATAAAGATGACCCTCGGCCCTAAACCCAAGGAAAAAAGGGCATAGGTGAGGCAAATGGTAAAACCAATGTTGGGCCTTGCTGAGGAGTCTTATTCAAAGCGAACTGTCAAGGGGTCCCATAAATCACCCGACCGCGTTAGGGACGCAAAATCCGGGAACATAATACCGATATGACGGAAACTAGGCGGCAAGAGTGGAACAAAACACTGTGCATAAGGCCGAGCCTTCCACCCTTTACCAAGTATATAGATGCATTAATAAATAAGATATATTGTGATATCCCAACAAGTAAACATGTTCCAACAAGGAACAACATCTCCATGTTCCAACAAGGAACAAACTTCATCTTCACCTGCAACTAACAACGCTATAAGAGGGGCTGAGCAAGGCGGTAACATAGCCAAACAACGGTTTGCTAGGAAGGGTGCAAAGGTTAGAGGCTGACATGGCAATTTGGGAGGCTTGAGCAAAGAAGTGATAGGTAGCGCAAAGATAGCGAAAGAACGAAGCAACTAGCATAGCAATGATAGTAGTGAGATCCAGAAGCGGGTCATCTTGCCTGAAATCCCGCAAGGAAGAAGAACGAGTCCATGAAGAAGATGAACGGATGAAGCCGAACCAAGCGTGAGACGAACTAATCCTCACGATCGCAACGAAACAGAACTAACAAGAAGAAGCACACAACATAGTAAACACACCACACATGAACAAGACATGATGCACAACAAGCATGATGCATGACAAGCTACATGAAGCTACTCATGGCAAGAGATGATGCAAACAAGAGCAACACATCAAAGCAAGTTTAAATGAGGCCGAAACAACATATAACAATTCCTAGAAGTCCTCATATGCAAATTTCGAAATTGGTCCAGATCTGAATAAACCTTATGTTCAAGTTGTTAAACAGCAAGTTAAGATGCACCACGATGATCTACACGAAATTCTAGTCAAGTTACATATAAAGTTCATTAGATTCGGAGCTACGGCCTAGAAGATATGAGCAAAACAAGATAAACATGGCATTGATGCAAAATGCATACAAACATCAAGCAAACACCTCAAAACAAGGATGCAACATGATAATATGAAACTACATGCAAAATCAAGCAAGTTTCATATAGAGCACACACAAAACGGAGCAACGGTTCAACACATACACATGAAACAAGTTATGACAACAATCTGTCCAAAACAGCAACTAGGCATATTGCAAGCATCAAAACAACATGCTACAGGACCTCAACGTGAAAACAAAAGGCATGGGCATGATGTAAAGGTAAAGCATTACAAAACATGAACACTAAGCTATCTCCAGAAACAACTAGAACATGCTCAAAATGACATGGCAAGATTGCAAATAATAACAGCTTTCATTATCGTAAATAACATCAAAGTTGCAATGTTTAGAGCTATCAAACAACATGTTACAGGAACTTATCATGGCAAACAAAGGCATGGCATGAATCTACTAAAAGCATAGAACAAAAGTCCCTTACTGACCATGAGCCAACAAGGGTCAGAAGATATGATGGCACCCATGTAAACATGGCAAGTTATATTACAGATTCATACATGGCAGGAACAACAATAAGTAGGCATGTTGGTGAGCTTGAACCACTCACCACAGAGCAATACATGGCATGGCAAGGCAACCAACAGTAAGAAGACATGGCATAGAAGCTATACATGGCAAGAACAACATCATAGCATGCAAGGATCAACTACAACAACCTTGGCAAAATTGAATAACATGTAAACAATCTGCCAGAAACATTTTATAGCAAAAGTAGAGCTCGATTGACTCAAGCTATGGCACTCCATAATTGCAAACAAGGGCATGGATGGATAGAGCAAGACATGTTTAACAAAACATCCTTACTGAAGTATCTCAAAATATGCATGGATCTCTCTCAGTAGCATCAAGTTTACATGGCATAAAAATATCAAGAAAACAGGGCTGAAATCAGCAACATCATGAACCTAGTTTGCATGCTTGTGCTAGTCACCACAGAGATCACAAAAATACATGGCATACACCCCTGAAAGATGGCATGGCATATTACAAAACACATGTAGGACTCAAGTTCATAGGATGCACACATCAATCATGGCAAAATGACAAAGTGCATGTTCGATAAAAATCAGAAACTAACATCACATAGCACTCTTCCAACAGCATTTCGGGCATCAAGATGAGCTCAAATGAAATGATGCAATGAGATGAAATGATCTACTCTTCGAGGCTAACATTTTGACATATTACACGCACGAAACGGAGCTACGATGACAGAGTTATGGCATGATGAAAATGCATGAAAAATATCACATCAATGACTTAGACGAAAACGGGGCTCGGGAAAGTCAACCACTACAAGGCTGGATCGAGGATGGCCGGGATCTTGACTCGAGATGGACGGGAGGCTGCTACGGAGACGTGAGAGAGGCATCTCAAGGGCCGACGAGGGCTGGCTCTGGCGACGGAGGAGGGCGGCTGGCCAAGCCCTTCCCTGGCCGGGCTTCTGGCTCCCATGAGGGGCACCCCTGGTCGGAAGCCAAGGCCGTCACGAGGTGGAGGCCGTGGAGTGGCGGCGGATCCGGCCAGCCAGGAGGCGGCCTCACAGGAACAGCGGTGGCGACGGGCGAGGGGGGCACCCCTGGGTATGGCGTGAGGCGCGGCCGAGGGCGCTGGCCATGGGCGACCCTGCGACGGGACTTGAGAGGGCCTGGGGCTTTCGGCTGGCTCATAGGGCTCAGCGCGGCGCTAAGCGAGGCGCGAGGGCTGACGGGCGGCCTCCCACTGGCTGGCACAGGCGGCATGCATGCGTGGCAGAACCGGGCAAGGGCGACGGACGAACATGGCGGGCGCTGGGACGCAAGATTTTTAGGGTTTCGGGGATTTGGATCAAGATTTTCATGATACTAACTTGTCACGCCCCAATAATATGCTAATTCTATCCAAAGGAACCCGACGGTCCCACCAAGGATAAATTCACAGATATTGAAACGCTTTTGCAAGGTGGATATCATTACATCAACAATACATAATAGATGGGGATACATACATAAGACACAAATGCCACAAGAATACATCAACATCATATACAAGATCAACATCCGACTACAGATGAAACATAAACAGTAAACTCAAACAATATCCACCTCTGCTAGCCCAGTCAGCCACCCGAACCTATCCCCGATCAAGAAGAAGCAGAAGAAGAACTCCAACATGAAGCAAACATCGCCTCGCCACAAGAGCATCGCATGAACCTGTACCGCAACTCGGTGGTGTAGTAATCAGTGAGCCACGAGGACTCAAGAATCCCATTACCATGGGTATCAAGACTAGCAAAGCTTAATGGGAAAGGAAGGATAAAGTGGTGAGGTTGCAAAGAGCGATTGCTAGCATATATGGTGGCTAACATATGCAAATGAGAGCGAGAAGAGAAACAAAGGAACGGTCGTCAACTAGTAATGATCAAGAAGTGATCCCGAACTCTTACTTACGCCAAACATAACCTGTAAAACCGTTCTCCTCTCGATCAACCCCAAAAGAGACACCGCTACGCATTACACGGTTGGTGTATTTTAGAAGAGTTTACTTCGAGTTTACTACAACCGATATTAACAAATTCCCATCTGCCACATAACCGCGGGCACGGCTTTCAAAGTTCAAACCCCGCAGGTGTCCTAACTTAGCCCATGATAAGCTCTCGCGATCAATCTAAGGATATTCCTTCTCCCCGAAGACCCGATCACCCTAATCCCGGCCACAAGACATTTCGACAGAATAAAACAAGACCAGCAAGCCGCCCGATGTGATGTGCCGACAAATCCCAATAGGAGTCGCACGTACTCGCTCTCGTGGCACACTCGGATGAGCAGTCCGCATAACTAAACAAGACCTCAAGTTGCCTTTGAGGGGGCGCTGCAGAGTGGTTTCCAGTTCGACCAAGACATCAAGGAACACCGTCCGGGGCTAAATAAAGATGACCCTGCTCCGAAACCCAAGGGAAAAGGGCATAGGTGAGGCAAATGGTAAAACCAATGTTGGGCCTTTACTGGAAAAGTCTTATTCAAAGCGAACCGCCAAGGGGGTCCTATAAATCACCCGACCGTTAGGGACGCAAAATCCGGGAACATAACACCGATATGACGGAAACTAGGGCGCACAAGAGGGAACAAAACACCAAGCATAAGGCCGAGCCTTCCACCCTTTACCAAGTATATAGATGCATTAATAATATAAGATATATTGTGATATCCCAACAAGTAAACATGTTCCAACAAGGAACAACATCTCCATGTTCCAACAAGGAACAAACTTCATCTTCACCTGCAACTAACAACGCTTATAAGAGGGCTGAGCAAAGCGGTAACATAGCCAAACAACGGTTTGCTAGGAAGGGTAACAAAGGTTAGAGTCTCATGGCAATTTGGGAGGCTTGAGCAGCAAGTGATAGGTAGATAAGATAGCGAAAGAACGAAGCAACTAGCATAGCAATGATAGTAGTGAGATCCAGGGTAGGGTCATCTTGCCTGAAATCCTGCAAGGAAGAAGAACGAGTCCATGAAGAAGATGAAGCCAATAAGACGAACCAAGCAAGAGACGAACGAATCCTCACGATCGCAACGAAACGGAACTATCAAGAAGAAGCACAAACAAGGTAAACACACCACATGAACAAGACATGATGCACAACAAACATGATGCATGACAAGCTACATGAAGCTACTCATGGCAAGAGATGATGCAAACAAGAGCAACACATCAAAGCAAGTTTAAATGAGGCCGAAACAACATATAACAATTCCTGTAAGTCCTCATATGCATATTTCGAAATTGGTCCAGATCTGAAATAACTTTATGTTCAAGTTGTTAAACAGCAAGTTAAGATGCACCACGATGATCTACACGAAATTCTAGTCAAGTTACATATAAAGTTCATTAGATTCGAGCTACGGCTAGAAGATATGAGCAAAACAAGTTACATGGCATTGATGCAAAATGCATACAAACATCAAGAAAACACCTCAAATCAAGGATGCAACATGATAATATGAAACTACATGCAAAATCAAGCAAGTTTCATATAGAGCACACTCAAAACGGAGCAACGGTTCAACACATACACTCTATAAGTTATAGCAACAATCTGTCCAAAACAAAGAACTAGGCATATTGAAAGCATCAAAACAACATGCTACAGGACCTCAACATAATAACAAAAGGCATGGGAATGATGTACAGGTAAAGCATTACAAAACATGAACACTGAGCTATCTCCGTAAATCACTAGAACATGCTCAAATGACATGGCAAGATTGCAAATAATACGCTTTCACTTTGCGTAGAAATAACATCAAAGTTGCAATGTTTAGAGCTATCAAACAACATGTTACATGGAACTTAACATGGCAAACAAAGGCATGGCATGAATCTACTAATTGCATAGAACAAAAGTCCTTACTGACCATGAGCCAAAAGGATCGGAAAATATGATGGCACCTATGTAAACATGGCAAGTTATATTACAGATTTGAACATGGCAGAACAACGATAGGTAGGCATGTTGGTGAGCTTGAACCACTCACCACAAAGCAATACATGGCATGGCAAGGCAACCAACAGTAAGAAGACATGGCATAGAAGCTATACATGGCAAGAACAACATCATAGCATACACGGATCAACTACAACAACCTTGGCAAAATTGAATAACATGTAAACAATCTGCCAGAAACATTTTATAGCAAAAGTAGAGCTCGATTGACTCAAGCTATGGCACTCCATAATTGCAAACAAGGGCATGGATGGATAGAGAAAGACATGTAGAACAAAACATCCTTACTGAAGTATCTCAAAATAAGCATGGATCTCTCAGAAATCAAGTTAACATGGCATAAAAATATCAAATAAACAAAAAGGTAAATCAGCAACATCAAGACACCTAGTTTGCATGCTTGTGCTAGTCACCACAGAGATCACAAAAATACATGGAAAATACCCCTGGAAAGATGGCATGGCATATTACAAAACACATGTAGGACTCAAGTTCATAGGATGCACACATCAATCATGGAAAAAATGACAAAAGTGCATGTTCTGTTAAGAAACAAAAACTAACATCACATAGCACTCTTCCAACAGCATTTCGGGCATCAAGATGAGCTCAAATGAAATGATGCAATGAGATGAAATGATCTACCTATCAAGATCTAACATTTTGACATATTACACGCAGCAAACGGAAAGCAATAATGACAGAGATATGATGCGGCTGAAACTGACAAAGGCTTCAATCGGCAGTATACTAAGGTCATTGATAAAACCTCGTCCATTCCGAGACTGCTTCAACACCCGCATATGAAAAGAGGTAAAAGGAAGCGCCTGGAGACATAGGAGTGCCGGATTGCAAAACGGATGAACTGGGGG
>JAHIAM010009830.1:0-17660 GCA_021605205.1 Aegilops longissima | reverse complement strand
TTATAGCGCAATGCACCACATACCGGCAAGCGCTCAAATCCTCGTACTCACCGCGGTAGAGGATGCAATCATTAGGGCATGCATGTATCTTCTCTCGCACCTCTAACCCTAGAGGGCGATAGCCTTCTTTGCTTCAGACGCATTCTGGCAATTCGTTGTCCTTGGAAGCATATCCTTTATCATTACCAGCAACTTTCCAAATCCCTTGTCGACACACCATTCTCCGCCTTCCATTGCAGCAATTCCAAAGTGGTGCCCAGCTTTTTCTTGTCACCTACGTGTTGGGTAACGAGTAATTTCAAAAAATTTCCTACGAACACGCAAGACCATGGTGATGGCATAGCAACTAGAGGGGAGAGGTCCGCCCACGCACTCAGAGACCAAAAGCGAAGCGCTATATCAACGCTGTTGATGTAGTCGACGCCTTCACGATCCGACCGATCCAAGCACCTGCATTCGCACCTCCGAGTTCTTAGCACACGCTCAGCTCGATGACGATCCCCGGCCCGATCCAGCAAAGGCTGGAGGAGTTCACAAGACGACGGGCGCAGGACGATCTTGATGTTCTACTATCGCAGGGCTTCGCCTAAGCACCGCTACAATATGACCGAGGTGGAATATGGTGGAGGGGGCACCAGACACGGCTAAGGAACGATCACGAAGATCAACTTAGGTGTCCATGGGTGCCCCTGCCTCAGTGATATAAAGGAGGGAGGAGGGGAGGCCGCCCTACTATGAGCGCCATTGGGAGTCCTACTCCCACCGGAGTAGGATTCCCTTCCTAGTCCAACTAGGAGACCTTCCATGTATTAGGAGTAGGAGACTAGAAAGGGAAGGGAAAAGGAGAAGGAAGGAAGGGCGCCTCCCTAGTCCAATTCGGACTAGTCCAAGGGGAGGCGGCGGCCACCCTTTTGGCCCTTTTTCTCCTTTCCTGTATGGCCCATTAAGGCCCAATACGAATTCCTGTAACTCTCCGCATTCAAAATATACCAATCACTCGGAACCTTTCCAACTCCGAATATAGTCGCCCAATATATCGATCTTTACGCCTCGACCATTTCGAGACTCCTCGTCATGTCCCCGATCTCATCCGGGACTCAACTCCTTCGTACATCAAAACTCATAAACTCATAATAAAACCGTCATCGAAACCTTGTTGCATGGATTCTACGGGTTCGAGAACTATGTAGACATGACCTAGAACTATTCTTGGTCAATAACCAATAGCGGAACCTGGATGCTCATATTGGTCTTACATATTCTACGAAGATCTTTATCGTCAAACCGCATAACAACATATGCTGTTCCCTTTGTCATCGGTATAGTTACTTGCCCGAGATTCGATCGTCGGTATCCAATACCTAGTTCAATCTCGCTACGTAAGTCTCTTTACTCGCTCCGTAATACATCATCTCACAACTAACTCATTAGTTGCAATGCTTGCAAGGCTTATGTGATGTGTATTAATGAGAAGGCCCAGAGATACCTCTCCGACAATCGGAGTGACAAATCCTAATCTTGATTCATGCCAACTCAATATATACTTTCGGAGACACTTGTAGAGTACCTTTATAATCACCCAGTTACGCTGCAGGATGTTTGTAGCACACAAAGTGTTCCTCCGTAAACGGGAGTTGCATAATCTCATAGTTGCAGTGAACTTTGTATAAGTCATGAAGATAGCATAAGCAACATACTAAACGATCAAGTGCTAAGCTAATGAAATGGGTCATGTCAATCACATCATTCTCCTAATGATGTGATCCCATTAATCAAATGACAACACATGTCTATGGTTAGGAAACATAACCATCTTCATTAATGAGCTAGTCTAGTAGAGGCATACTAGTGACTATCTGCTTGTCTATGTATTCACACATGTATTATGTTTCCGTTAATACAATTCTAGCATGAATAATAAACATTTATCATGATATAAAGAAATAAATAATAACTTTATTATTGCCTCTAGGCATATTTCCTTCAGTCTCCCACTTGCACTAGAGTCAATAATCTAGTTCACATCTCCATGTGATTTAACATCAATAGTTCACATCTATATGTGGTTAACACCTATAGTTCACATCGACATGTGACCAACACCCAAAGGGTTTACTAGAGTCAGTAATCTAGTTCACATCGCTATGTGATTAACACCCAAAGAGTACTAAGGTGTGATCATGTTTTGCTTGTGAGATAATTTTAGTCAACGGTTCTGGCTACATTCGAGTCGTAAGTATTTTGCAAATTTCTATGTCTACAATGCTCGCACGAGCTACTCTAGCTAATTGCTCCCACTTTCAATATGTATCCAGATTGAGACTCGTGAGTCATCTAGATTAGTGTTAAAACTTGCATCGACGTAACCCTTACTTATTTAACCTTTTTCACTTCCATAATTGAGAAACATATCCTTATTCTACTAAGGATAATTTTGATCTGCTGTCCATTGATCTACCCTAGATCACTATTGTACTCCTTGCCAAGCTTAGTGGTAGGGTATGTAATAGATCTGGTACACAGATGACATACTTTATAGATCCTATGGCTGATGCATAGGGAATGACTTTCATTCTCTTTCTACTTCGCCGTGGTCGGGTTTTTGAGTCTTACTCAATCTCACACCTTGTAACACCGGCAAGAACTCTTTCTTTTTGACTGCTCCATTTTGAACTACTTCAAAATCTTGTCAAGGTATGTATTCATTGAAAAACTTATCGCCGCCTTGATCTATCTCTATAGATCTTGATGCTCAATATGTAAGCAGCTTCACCGAGGTCTTTCTTTGAAAAAACTCTTTCAAACACTTTTATGCTTTGCAGTATAATTCTACATTATTCCGATCAACAATATGTCATTCACATATACTTATCGTAAATGTCAGTAGTGCTCCCACTCACTTTCTTGTAAATACAGCTTCACCGCAAGTTCAGATAAAACTATATGCTTTGATCACACTATCAAAGCGCTTATTCCAACTCCGAGATACTTGCACCAGTCCATAGATGGATCGCCGGAGCTTGCACATTTTGTTAGCCTTTAGGATTGATAAAACCTTCTGGTTGCATCATATACAACTCTTCTTTAATAAATCCATTAAAGAATGCAGTTTTGACATCCATTTGCCGATTTCATAAATGTGGCAATTAAGCAACATGATTCGACAGACTTAAGAATTGCTACAGCTTGAGAAAAACTCATTGTAGTCAACACCTTGAACTTGTCGAAAACCTTTCGCGATAAGTCGAGCTTTGTAGATAGTAACACTACTATCGTGTCCGCCTTCCTCTTGAAGATCCATTTATTTAACATGGCTTGCTGATCATCGAAAGCAAGTCAAAGTCCATACTTTGTTCTCATACATGGATCCTATCTCAGATTTCATGGCTTCAAGCCATTTCATGAATCTGGGCTCATCATCGCTTCCTCATAGTCCGTGAGGTTCATCATGGTCTAGTAACATGACTTCCGTAACATGATTACCATACCACTGCGCGGATTTTACTCGAAGACCTCACGAGGTTTGGCAGCAACTTGATCTGAAGTTTTATGATCATCATCATTAACTTCCTCACTAATTGGTGTAGGAATCATCGAACTGATTTCTGTGATGAACTACTTTCCAATAAGGGAGAAGGTACAATTACCTCATCAAGTTCTACTTTCCTCCCACTCACTTCTTTCGAGAGAAACTTCTTCTCTAGAAAGGATCCATCTTAGCAACGAAAAACTTGCCTTCGGATCTGTGATAGAAGGTGTACCCAACAGCTTCCTTTGGGTATTCTATGAAGACGCATTTCTCCGATTTGGGTTCGAGCTATCAGTGAAAACTTTTTCACATAAGCATCACAACTCCAAACTTTAAGAAACGATAGCTTAGGTTTATCGCTAAACCATAGTTCATACGGTGTCATCTCAACGGATTTAGATGGTGCCCTATTAAACGTGAATGCAGCTGCCTCTAATGCATAACCCCAAAACGATAGTGGTAAATCGGTAAGATACATCATAGATCGCACCATATCATAATAAAGTACGGTTACGATGCTCGACACACCATAACGCTGTGGTGTTCTGTGGCGTGAGCTGTGAAACTATTCCACATTGTTTTCATTGAAGACAAACTCAGAATCTCAAATATTCATCTCCACGATCAGATCGCAGAAACTTTATTTTCTTGTTACGATGATTTTCCACTTCACTCTAAAATTCTTTGAACCTTTCAACTATTTCAGACTTATGTTTCATCAAGTAGATATACCCATATCTGCTCAAATCATCTTGTGAAGGTCAGAAAATAACGATATTTGCCATTTAGCATCAACACTCATTGATCGCATACATCGGTATGTATTATTTCCAATAAGTTAGTAGCTTGTTCCATTGTTCCGAGAACGGAGTTTTAGTCATCTTGCCCAAACGGCACGGTTCGCAAGCATCAAATGATTCATAACCAAGTGATTCCGAAAGTCCATCAAGATGGAGTTTCTTCATGCTTTTACACCAATATGACCTAAACGGCAAGCACAAATAAGTTGCACTATCATTATTAACTTTGCATCTTTTGGCATCAATATTATGAATATGTGTATCATTACGATCAAGATCCAACAAACTATTTTCATTGGGTGCATAACCATCGAAGGTCTTATTCATGTAAACAGAATAACAATTATTCTTTAACTTCAATGAATAACCGTGATCGCAATAAACATGATCAAATCATATTCATGCTCAACGCAAACGCTAAATAACATTTATTTGGCTTTTAACACTAATCTCAAAATATAGGAGTGTGTGATGATGATCATATCAATCTTGGAACTATTTCCAACACTCATCGTCACTTCCCCTTCAACTAGTTTCGCTCATTCTGCAACTCCTGCTTCGAAGTTACTACCTAGCAACCAACCAAGATCAAATACCGAGGGGTTGCTATTAACACTAGTAATACACATCAATAATATGTATATCAAATATACCTTTGTTCACTTTGCCATCCTTCTTATCCGCCAAATACTTGGGGTAGTTCCGCCCAAAGGACTAGTTCCATTGTAGCAAAAGCATTTAGTCTCGTGCTTAGGTCCAGACTGGGGCTTCTTCACCGAGTAGCAACTTGCTTGCCGCTCTTCTTGAAGTTCCCTTCTTCCTTTGCCTTTTCCTTGAGACTAGTGGTCTTGTCAACCATCAACACTTGATGTTTTTCTGATTTCTACCTTCACCGATTTTAGCATCGCCAAGAGCTTGGGAATTGTTTTCGCTATCCCTTGCATACTATAGTTCATCACGAAGTTCTAGTAACTTAGTGATGGTGACTAGAGAATTGTCAATCACTATCTTATCCGAAGATTAACTCCCACTTGATTCAAGCGATTGAAGTACCTGCATAATCTGAGAACATGCTCACTAGTTGAGCGATTCTCCATCTTTAGCTATAGAACTTGTTGGAGACTTCATCTCCTCAACTCGGTATTTGCTTGAAATATTAACTTCAACTCCTGAACATCTCATATGGTCCATGACGCTCAAAACGCCTTTGAAGTCCCGATTCTAAGCCGCTTAAGCATGGTGCACTAAACTATCAAGTAGTCATCATATTGAGCTAGCCAAACGCTCATAACGCCTCGTGATCTCGCCTCGCAATAGGTCTGTCACCAGCGGTGCATCAAGGACATAATTCTTCAGGCAGCAATGAGGATAAACCTCAGATC
Organism: Aegilops longissima; assembly: GCA_021605205.1. Taxonomy (NCBI): domain Eukaryota; kingdom Viridiplantae; phylum Streptophyta; class Magnoliopsida; order Poales; family Poaceae; genus Aegilops; species Aegilops longissima. The sequence continues at coordinate 11,949 of JAHIAM010009830.1, read as the reverse complement.
ACGGATCCAATCCGCAATATTGCTACCACATTTTTCAATACAATTTTCTAGGAACACATATAAAACACAGGAAGCAACAACGCGAGCTATTGATCTACAACATAATCTGCAAAATACTACTGTGACTAAGTTCATGATAAATTTAAGTTCAATTAATCATATTACTTAAGAACTCCCACTTAGATGACATCTCTCTAGTCATCTAAGTGATCACGTGATCCAAATCAACTAAACCATAACCGATCATCACGTGAGATGGAGTAGTTTTCAATGGTGAACATCTTATGTTGATCATATCTACTATATGATTCACGCCACCTTTCAGCCTCCGTGTTCCGAGGCCATATCAAGATATGCTAGGCTCATCAAGTATAACCTGAGTATTCTGCTGTAAAACTGGCTTACACCCGCTGTAGATGGACGAGAGCTTATCACACCCGATCATCACGTGGTGTCTCGGCACATTTAACTTTGGCAACGGTGCATACTGGAGAACACTACTTGATAATTTTAGTGAGAGATCATCTTATAATGCTACCGTCAATCAAAGCAAGATAAGATGCATAAAGGATAAACATCACATGCAATCAATATAAGTGATATGATATGGCCATCATCATCTTGTGCTTGTGATTCCATCTCCAAGCACCGCCATGATCACCATCGCCACCGGCGCCGACACCTTGATCTCCATCGTAGCATCGTTGTCGCCTCGCCAACTATTGCTTTCTACGATTATCGCCACCGCTTAGTGATAAAGTAAAGCAATTACATGGCGCTTGCATTTCATACAATAAAGCGACAACCATATGGCTCCCCTGCCAGCTGTCGATAACTCGTTACAAAACATGATCATCTCATACAAAAAATATAGCATCACGCCTTGACCATATCACATCACAACATGCCCTGCAAAACAAGTTAGACGCCCTCTACTTTGTTGTTGCAAGTTTTACGTGGCTGCACGGGCTGAGCAAGAACCGCTTTACCTACGCATCAAAACCACAACGATAGTTTGTCAAGTTGGTGCTGTTTTAACCTTCGCAAGGACCGGGCGAGCTACACTCGGTTCAACTAAAGTGAGAGACAGACACCCGCCAGTCACCTTTAAGCAACTAGTGCTCAGAGCGGTGAAACCAGTCTCGCTGTTGCGACACAGTAATGTCGGTCCGGCCGCTCATCTCACAATACCGCCAACCAAAGTATGACATGCTGGTAAGCAGTATGACTTATATCGCCCACAACTCACTTGTGTTCTACTCGTGCATATGACATCAACGATAAAACCAGGCTCGATGCCATCTGGGTAACGAGTAATTTCAAAAATTTCCTACGAACACGCAAGACCATGGTGATGGCATAGCAACGAGAGGGGAGAGTGTCCACCCACGCACTGTGAGACCGAAAGCGAAGCGCGATATCAACGCTGTTGATGTAGTCGACGCCTCACGATCCGACCGATCCAAGCACCGCATTCGCACCTCCGAAGTTCTTAGCACACGCTCAGCTCGATGATTTGATCCCCGGCCCGATCCAGAAAGCTGCCAGGAGGAGTTCCACAAGACGACGGCGTAAGGACGATCTTGATGTTCTACCATCGCAGGGCTTCGCCATTGTCACATCCCGATAGACCATGCATTAGGTGTGCATCATGTTTACTTTTCATCTGAATTTGAAATGGGGAAGCAGGAAACCCCGTAACACCCCCTTAAAATAACTAGGGTTTACTAAAATTTAATTCAATGAATCAAATGCCCTTCAAAATGCTCATCCTCTTGTTTGGGTTTAAGATCCATGTCAAAGAAGGTGGAACATCTTCTAGGTCACCCAAGGATTCTAAATTTAATTCACAAATTTCTGAAAAGAGCATTTTAAATTATGAAAATATTTTAAGTGTTCAAAATTGTTAAACTAAAATGTTTCATGTTGGGAATATTCCAACTAGTGACCAGGAGCATTTTGGTAATTTTTGAAAGTGTTTTGGTATTTTAAAAACCCTAAACAGATTGTGTAAAATAGAAAAAGATAAAAAATGGGAAAACTTCACTGTCACAAAGACTTCTGCCCACCTCCGCTGCCCAGCCTCAAAGAGCAAGGCCAATGAGCTGCTTGGCTCGCCAGCAGTGTTGGTGTCGCCGGCGGCATGCAGGGCGCGCCACAAGAGCTGGTCACGCACAGCTTCGCTTCACCACCCGGATTTGACCCACGGCCGTCTCCCGAACCCCCTGACACCTCACACTCTCGCCTCTCTCTCGCGCCTCTCGACCTGGCCGACGCCATCGCTGACATCGCCACTGCCGCCTGCCAGGTTCTCGTCCCGTCTCAAGACTCACTCGCCATGTCCTGCCGCCTACCAAGCACCTGGGCCATTCTCTAGCCAGCTAGTCCCTCGCCCAAGACCCCCGAGGCTACTCATCTGACTCGCCCGAGTCCAAGGTCGCTGGAGATCCCCATCGCCGCCACCCGATCACCCACCCCGACCCTCGACGAAGCTTCCTGCAGGTTCACTACGAACCTAGCTACCCCCTATCCTCTCCGTTCTTCCTTCTTGCACCACAAACAGCACCGACGATCGCTCGAACTCCATCACGCAAGCTCTGTCAGCCGACGAGCCTCCGGCCACCTTTTGGTCACTCCACTATGCCCATCGTGACTCACCACTTCCAATGAGTCTAACCACGACTCCCGGCCTCGCCGAGGCCGCTAACCCTAACCTGCCGGTGGCCGAGCCTCTCGCCGCCGCCTCGATCAGCCGGGCGCCCACTCCGCCACTCTAACCCAACTGACCCCACTCAAACCCCGCTGCTCACCTCTAGCTACCTCAGATGCTCCTCAAGGCCCATTTGAGCCCGAAAGTGCAAAGGCACTTGCTCCGCTGGTCTGCCTCGGCCAAGCGGCTAGACGCCGTGAGTTGACCTCACCAGGCCCCTGCTGACCTCCGGGTCAATGACATGTGGACCCTCCACTAATCTAATTAGGATTAGTTTTAATTAAAACTAATTAGTTAAACTAATCTCGACATGCGGGTCCCACTGGTCACTTGACCCGGACGACTCCCTGCTGACCTCCTCGACGCCATGTCGACCTCACAAAGGACGATTAACTCTAATTCTGGAATTATTTTTATATAACAAAATCCGAATATAATTCAAATTTCAAATGCTTATAACTTTTATTCTATAACTCCAAATGCAAAGATTTATATATGAAAATTTATCAGAAAAATACACTCTATCCATTGGTACAGGTTTCATGCATGTTAAAACAAGTTAACTATGCTGAATAACCAGATTAAGATTTTGCACCATTAGGACTAACCCACATGATCTATCATTTGAACCTTTGGTTCAAATAAGATCATCCCCGCCCTTTCAACTTGCATTAGGCCAACACACATTCATCTTGCCATGTCATAGCATGCATCATATTGTTGCATATTGGTTGTATGTTTATTTTGGTGTGTTTCATGATAGGTTCTGCCTCAAGATAACCTCGATAACCCATCCAAGGGCAGTTCTCTCACCCTGGCCCACCAGTGCAAGCAATTCATTGAACATTCCGACACAAACCCATGTTCTCGCTTCGCTTCTCATTTTACTGCATTTAAGACAACGCGATTCAACTGTTAGGTGTGTGCGGTAGCTGAACCCACTTCCTTTGCATGACCTGTCATTGCCACAAGAATTCAGATGAAACCCACTAGTATGTGTAGGAGTTGATTGAGCCATGTTTGTGATTCCTACCATGCTATGCTTGCTATGCTTAGAGTTGTGTCGTGTCCGCTCATCTGGATGATGAACCTGGAGTGAAAGGTTGTGTTGGTTCGAGAGTGTAAGTGTTGAACACGATTTGGTAAAGGTATCGATGAAAGGCCATGTAGGAGTACATGGTGGGTTGTTTCATTGAAGCCAACTTAAGAACTGAGATCTCAGATTTGTGATCCATGAACTAGCTACTACCACACATTGGGCCCAAACCAATGGACCTCTCGCTTCTTAACCACCCCTGCTCATAGTCCGGAGTTGCAAGTAGTTTCGTGTTTGTAGTATGTCAGGGGCCGCATTTAACGCTGACCTTAGGGGTGGGTTGTGTTATGGTAGGCACCGTGGGCCCGTGTACCGAAAAGCCCGCTTGGTATCTCGGGAACCCTGCACACGCTGCTCGGGCTGTATGGGAAACCTCGCCGACTCTCATGGATGGAACCCTTAATAGGCGATAACCTCGACTAGGGACTTGAGTGTTTAGGTAGGTCTGGCCGACACCCACGCTGGGCTTCCGCTTGAAGGTTGCCGAGTACATGTCGGTAAACGATTTATAAGTGGTGAGAGCGTGGTGAAGAAGTATACCCTCGCAGGTTAATTATGATCTATTCGAATAGCCGTGTCCACGGAGAAGGACTTCGGGTTACCTATATCACCATAGACAAGTAAATGGATACTACTAAAAGCCTCAAGATAAGCAGTGAGTATCGTGGATGGTTCCTCTCTCGGGATGACGAGAGAGGATCCACGGTGGAGTATTGTGATGGTGGATAGTGGACCTGCGTAACTACAAAATGCTTTACAAAGTGTGTCACGTAGGATAGCTTAGCCAAGAGTCAAAGCTGGCTTGCTGCATTTAACTCCACTACCTTCCTTGAGAATGTGCATGTATGATAGGATTCTGTGGTAAGACTTGCTGAGTACTTTTGTACTCATGTTTGCTTAATCAATATTTTTCAGAGGACTATACTACCCCCTCCGACGGATTCTATGTAGATGTTGACTTCGATTTAGTAAGCTAACCACCTGTGTATGGCATCTAAGACTTGTGAAGGGCCATGTAGATAGGAAGGCTCCACAAGCTTTCTTTTCTTTCTAGAGTCCAGATTGACTACTTTGCTTCCGCATGTGCTTGTATGATTGTATGATTCTGAGTGTTGGGTCATGTGACCCTATCCGTATGAATATACATGTATGGCTCCTGAGCCTCTTAAATAAAGTACTTGAGTTGTAGAGTTTTGTTGTGATGCCTTGTTGTATTTACTCATCGGGCATATTATGTATGATTGAAATGCTTGGTATGAGTGGGATCCGACAATCTAGTTGTTTATCCTTGGCAGCCTCTCATATGGGGAAATGTAAGTCTTGTGCTTCGAGCGATAGTAGTCCGCCATGTACCCGGTTCACCGGAGTCCTGCTAGCCCAAAGACTACCGCTGGACACTTGATCGGCCGGCATGTGATTCATTTCTGCCTTATGTCCTGTTCTTCGGGAAATGTCACGCGGTGATACTTGAGTCCTGCTTAGCCTGCTACATACCGGGATACCGGAGTCCTCATAGCCCAAATACAGCCCAAGTTCATACGCTGATGACCGACATGCTCAAGTGTTTCATGTATGCTCGTCCCTATAGGTTAGTGCCGCTTGGGTTCACGACTCAGCCATGTCGGCCCGGTTCTTTGTCATGTGGATGCTAGCGACACTATCATATACGTGAGCCAAAAGACGCAAACGGTCCCGGCCATGGTAAGGCGACAACCTGGGAATACCGCATGTGAGGCCGCAAAGTGATATGAGGTGTTACCAGCCAGGTCGATGTGACTTGAATCGGGTCCCGACAATATACATCAGAGCGTGGCTGCTCTGTGAGGTCCGCTAAGCCAAACCGGTCAAGTTGAGTCTAGAAATGCTTTAGTTATATGTAGGGGAATTGATTGTGGAGGGAACGAAGGCTCTTTTTTACTCTTTACCTTATGCCCTCCGATCCGAGTCATCCTCTTCTCATTCAACGCGGGTATAGGATCAGGCTCTTTCTTCTATCAGTTCACGTGTTACTATCCGTAGTACCTTGTAGGATTGTTGGTTACATCCTCGCCCATGCTACTAAATTTTAGTGTGCTATTATTTGAACCGTAACCTTGATATGATGTTGTTGAGTGGTATTGCAAATCTGATTTTGAATGTCTCAAATTTGATTTGAGCATTTACATGTTATGCTGCCCGATTTTCCCTAGGAATTCTAATGCCTTTGCATTATGGCTGTGCTTTCAGATGGCCACCTGCTCCTGTAACTAAGTGGTTCGCCCGACTCATTGCATTGATGTGTGCGGTCACACGGCCATGTTGGTTAGGGTGATGATTGAGGCTGGTTATCGATGGTATCCCAATATACCGCCGAGGAGCAGTTCAGGATTTCAATCAAAGCCAATACCTATGCACGGTCCGGATTTATCCATCCTATCCCGAGCTATCGAGCCACTTCATCGCTCCTATGGGCTCGAATCACTATTGAATGTCAGACAAGATGCAGCCTATTCCATGATGACTATCATTCGAGCCAGACTGCTTTGTCGAGCAACACCGACTCGCTTATATGCCAAGATCCTTCCCTGGGCGCATGGCTATCTTCGTGGCTTGTACAAAGGATGCATCCCATGAGGACTCACCTCCGCACTCACTACCGAGTTGTGGAGGACAAGGACCGTGAGAACCGGCCTCATGATGGAACTGCTTAATGCCCGCTCCACCACTGGCTACTTCGACTAGGTTTGCACCTGCCAGGCAAGCCGGATGTATGGACATGAGAGATCTCAGACTCGTAAGGGCGAGTCTGCTGGACTTCATGGAGTGGCGGAGGTTGGAGGCATCACCTCCTCGTGGGCCTCTTCTCGCCACCCTTTGTGGGTCCACGACACATCCGAGTCCTTATGGTCCATGTGCCCCACAGATTGTCTCTGCTCCTGCACGCACCATGTTCCACTTCCGTGTCCGGGTGGTGATTTCTATGAGGACTACTATGGAGCTGCCTCGAGATAGTAGTAGTATTGCTAGTATGGTACTAGTTGTGTTTCCACCGTCTCGCGTGACTCGTGGGACACTTATTTAGTGTGTATCATTCCTAAGTGTAGAAAATAATGTATAGGAGTTGGAATGCCTCCATGAGATGTAACGCCTTTCTTTATAGTTGTATTCGTCAGTTTGTAATAAACTATGAATGGTGTGTATGACTCGCTGGTATATATATATATGGCAGTTTATATTACCATGTCATACGGATGAACATCTTTGCATTCCATACTGTCCATTACCTTCCGCACTTCCTTGTTAAATTCTGCCATCCTGGTTTAAACCTTTGCTTTGTCTCCTGTGATGGTCAACACTGGAATTCTCCTGCTGTTCCAGAGCAGTGGAGAGGCCAAGCAGCTTAAATGTGAATCTGCCGCAACCGCCATCCTTGGCCGAGGTGATGCTGGAAGTAATCTAATAAGCGCTAAACCAACCGCTTATTGGAGCGGATTGAACAAAACACAGCACGCCAGCCAAGAAACGATGGGGTTTCACCCAATGATTTCGCAAGCTTTACCTCCAAAATTCAAATGTCTGCCGAGCCACTCGACGCTGATGATTGGCTCCGCAAAGATCCATCACAAGCTGCTGCTCCGCCATCGTGTCCGAGGTCGACAAAGTTACCTTTGCCGCCTATCATCCGGAAGGCCCCGCCACCTCCGTGGGAAAACTATGAGGCTATGCGTCCGCTGACAAGTTACAACTTGGGGTGAATTCAGTCGCTTCCGCGAAAGCACCATATTCCGTAAGGACTTATGGACCGCAAACGTGAGGAATTTCATAGTTTCACCCAAGGCCGGGTGAACGTGGATGCTCACAGCCGTGAATTCGGAGGTTAGCACGTTATGCTCCCAAGAAGTGTCCACCGATGCTAAGAAGCAAAGTGAGGTTCCAAGGGGACTTAGCCCTGAGCCACGCCGAGATCTCCGCTCTCGCATGAATGCACCTCTTTCTCAAAGCTAGTCAATAAGGCTATCACCAGACCGCAGATCGACTTCGAGGCTTCACGCAAGCACATCCGTGATTCTCGATCATCATCCGCTCGTTCCTGTGGCGCTGGGTTTGGGTCCCAACACGGCTCTACCACCTGTGTACACCCCGAGGCCATCCTTCGAGGCGCCGCCCCAACCAGCCAGATTTTCCACCCAAGACATATGGAGGTCCAATCGCTAATGTGGCCCCACGGCCAAATGTGATCACTTGTTTCAAATGTGGAGAGACGGGCCACTATATTCGAGAGTGTCCCTGCAACAACCCCAATCAAGTCGAAAGTCTGTTACGCATGCAAGCCAGCAGAAAGGTTCCCTATGCAAGCCAGCTGCCACCGCCGTGGCCATGTCAACTATGTCTCGCCAAGAAACCTATGAGGATCCCAACGCCGCCCCTCGACGCTTTCTTGTTAATTGCCATCCGCAACTGTTCTTTTGATATCGAGCATCTCATTCATTTATTTCCGAGAGCTATGCTCGATTGCATAACACCACATTCTCGCGACATGCCTACCTCCATGGAAATTAAACTCCTGGTTCTAGATGGCAAACCTCTAGAATAAGTCATGGGAATGAAATTTTGTCGACTGATTAGTCTTTCTCGTGATCTCTATTAGCTCTCAAGTCCTCGGACATAAACATCATCTTGGGTATGGACCTGATGTCACCCATTATGCCAAGATTGATTGCTCGACTAGAACCGCTCAACTTATTCCATCCTTCGGGCAAAACAGTGGATGTTTTAACCCGAGTGTCTAAGCGCCAGCTTTACTCCTTAAATGCCAACCCTCTTCCAGATCTCAAGATATTCCGTAGTCCGTGATTTCCGGATGTCTTTCCGAAGAACTGCTGTGTATTCCACCGACAGGATGTCGAAGTTCGTGATAGATCTTATTCTAACCGCCCCAATCTCTAGGAGACCTTATAAGATGGCACCCCTAGAACTAGCGGAACTTAAGAAACAACTCGATGAGTCCTTGCAAAAGGGTTTCATCCGTCCTAGTTCATCTCCATGGGCTTGCCCCGCCCCTCTTCGCCAAGAAGAAGGATGGTACGGATCGGATGGTTGTAGATTACCGACCTGCCAATTTGGTCACTATCAAGAACAAGTATCCGCTTCCCTGATCAACGACCTGTATGATCAGCTCATCGGATCCTCGCCTTTTCCAAGATGGATTTGAGGTTGGGCTACCATCAAATCAAAATCAGAACGGGACATACCCAAAACGGCCTTTGTCACTCGTTATGGCCAATACGAGTACACCGTCATGTCCTTCGGTTTAACCAATGCTCCAGCCACTTTCTCTCGTTAATGAACTCAATCTTCATGGAGTATTTGGATAAATTCGTGGGTATACCGATGATATACTCATCTACTCCAAGAATGAGGAAGAACATGCCAACATCTAAGGCTAGTATTGATGAAACTTCGAGAGCACCGCCTTTATGCCAATTTCTAAGTGTGAATTCTGTTACCGTATGACCTATCTAGGACATGTAATTTCGGTAAGGGTATTGCTGTCAATCCCGAAGCGAAGTTCAAGCCGCCCTTGACTGGACTCCACCTCAATCGTAAAGCAAGTTCGAGTTTCTCGGTTAGCGAAGCTATTGCCGCCGCTTCGCCGAGAATTTCTAAAGTTGTTAAACCTCTAACCGAACTCCTCAAGAAAGATAAGAAGTTCGAGTGGACGCCATAGTAGATCAGCTTTCAGAACCGAAAAGACGCTCGACATCTGCTCCCCGCATTTATTCCACCAGATTTTTCTAAGGACTTTATTATCTATTATGACGCCGCGACAAGGACTAGGTTGTATACTCATGCAAGATCGCTATGTGATTGCCTACGATCTCTCGATAGCCATGGCCCACATGAGGATAACTATCCCACACACGATCTAGAGCTTGCAGCAGTGGTTCATGCACTCAAAACTCCGGCGACATTCTCCGGGTAATCGCTATAAATCTACATCGATCACCAAAGTCTGAAATATATCTTCACCCAACCGGATTTGAATCTCGTGCAAAGACGCTGGTCGAAAGTTGATTACAGATTTCGACTTAGGAATATCCTACACCCCAGTGCAAAGCTAATGTCATGGCTGACGACTAAGTCGCAAATCTTATCAGAATAATTTGATGTTACAACAAGGTCAACCAATTCTCCACGAGGAATTTCGTAGTTTAACCTTCACATTGTTCCTCGAGGATTCCTTTCCACCCTGGTGGCGTAAACCTACCTCACGGATCAGATCATCAAAGCACGTAAGGTAGATCCGGAATCTCCTGATCAAGAGAAACATCAAGAAAGGAGTCGCAGATTGTTTCTCCATTGATGAACAAGGTGTCGGTTCTTTGGAGACCGCTCTAGTGGTTCCTAAGGTGCGCAACCCGAGGCGATTGATCCTTAAGGAAGCTCATGACTCTCCTCTCACCATTCATCCTGGTAGTACTAAAATGTATCAAGATCTACGCCAGAGGTTTTGGTGGACTAGGATGAAGAGAGAAATCGCTCAATACATTGCTAATCGCGACGTTCGTCGTCGAAAGTTAAAGCAGCATCAACGGCCTGCTGGTACCCTTCAACCTTTGGAAATTCCTGAATGGAAATGGGATAAAATCGGTATGGATTTCATTACCGGATTTCCCAGACCAAGAGAGGAATAACGCCATCTTCGCTGTTGTTGATCGCCTTCCAAAGTAGCCCATTTCCTACCTGTTCGTGAGAGTATAACCGCTAGCCAGCTAGCTGATTTGTACATCTCCTAATAGTGTCTCTTCATGGTGTTCCATCGAGATTAACTCCGACCGCTGGAGTCTCTTCACCTCTCGATTTTGGGAAAGTTTCCAAACGCTATGGGAACTCGCCTTTCCTTTAGCACCGCTTTCCATCCCCAATCAAGTGGTCAAGTAGAACGAAGTCAATCAAATCTTAGAGGATATGCTTCGAAGCTCGCATCTCTTTCGCATGAATTGGGAGAAATGCCTTCCATTCGCCGAAGTTCGCTTATAACAACAGTTATTGCTACCGCAAAGCCCTTCTCGTTCTTTATGGATTAAAATGTCGAACGCCTCTTAACTGGTCGTAAACCGGAGAGACAACTCTTGGCCCGGATATGATCCAGAAGCGTAAGAGCAAGTTCGCATTGTTCGTGAGAATTTGAAAACAGCCCAATCTCGCCAAGAGTCAATATGATCGCAAACATAAGCCCATGGCTTATGAAATTGGCGAGAAGGCTTACCTTCGGTTTCTCCTTTAAAGGGAACCCATCGATTCGTATCAAGGCAAGTTGGCTCCTCACATTGGACCCTTTCGCATTCTTGCCAAACGAGGGAAGTTGCTCTCACCAATTGAACTACCTCCGATCTTCCAAGGTCCATGATGTCTTCCACGCTTCCCAACTCAAAGCGTTGCTTCTCGGATCCTATCCGTGGAGTGGACCACGAAACGCTTGATCTCCAAGATAACCTCACCTATCGAGAGTACCCCATTCAGATCCTCGATCAAACCGAGCGCGATTCACTCGACGCCGGAATATCAAGTTTCTAAAGGTTCAATGGTCAAACCATTCCGAGCAAGAAGCAACTTGGGAAAGGGAGGATCGCCTTCACTTGAGTACCCCACCTTTTCGAACAGATTCTAAATCTCGGACGAGATTCTTTTGAGTGGGGGTGAGTTGTCACATCCCGTATAGACCATGCATTAGGTGTGCATCATGTTTAAATTTCATCCGAATTTGAAATGGGAAGCAGAAACCCTGTAACACCCCCTTAAAATAACTAGGGTTTACTAAAATTTAATTCAATGAATCAAATGCCCTTCAAAATGCTCATCCTCTTTGTTTGGGTTTAAGATCCATGTCAAAGAAGGTGGAACATCTTCTAGGTCACCCAAGGATTCTAAATTTAATTCACAAATTTCTGAAAAGAGCATTTTAAATTATGAAAATATTTTAAGTGTTCAAAATTGTTAAACTAAATGTTTCATGTTGGGAATATTCCAACTAGTGACCAGGAGCATTTTGGTAATTTTTGAAAGTGTTTTGGTATTTTTAAAACCCTAAACAGATTGCGTAAAATAGAAAAGATAAAAAATGGGAAAACTTCACTGTCGCCAAAGACCCTGCCCACCTGCC